>LS990921.1:19427903-19542903 GCA_900464855.2 Musa schizocarpa
ATTTTAGTGCCCTTTCATGTAGGAAAGGGTGGGGTTTATATAGGCCCCAACTGGTTTGAATTTGGAGCTCAAAAATATCATCTTTCAGATTTTCGAGGTCCTAGCGGTACTACCGCCATAACTGGGCGGTACTACCGCCTGGCGTTGCTCGGAGACCGAGCTCCGGTGGTACCATCGTCAGACAGGGGTAGTACCACCGCTCAGCTTCGCTCGGAGATCGAGCTTAAGCGGTACCACTGCCTGACAGGGGCAGTACCACCGCCTAGCATTCTTGGGAGACTGAGCTCCTAGGCGGTGCCACCGCCGGCTAGGAATTCTGGGTCCGAATAGGCTGATCCATTCGGCCCAATTTGGGTCTATCAAGGGCCCAATTGCCCCTATATTAAGTTAATGGAATCACCTCCCATTTCTAACTTAATCTATATGCTAACTATGATATTTAAGACATTAATACTGCAACTTGCTCCAGTGAGTCAATTGCTTTTTCCGGCGAGCTTCCAGTGAATATCCGACGAACCCTTGGCGATGCTCCGGCGAACTTCCGGCAAACTCCTGGACTTGCGACGATCCACATGGCAAGTTCCGACGAGCTTCTTTGGCAAGCTCCTGGACTTCTCAGATTTGTTCCCGCAGAACCTCCGATGACCGTCCGAACTTCTATCGAACTCTCAAACCCCCAACGTGATCATGGTCTTGACTCCAGCGCAACTCCTGTTGCATGTCTTATTTCCATCATAGTTAATCCTGCATACTTATCTCAACATATGGATTAGATAACAAATGACAATTGACTTCATCATCAAAATTTGATATTCAACAATCTCTCCCTTTTTTATGATGACAATCAATTGATAACGGAGTTAACCTTAACTCCCCCTATCTATATGCCATACTTGAGATAAGTCATTCTTGAATTCAAAGCCTTTGAATTCAAGAGACATATTGATAAGTTAAGATCGTTTAACCTTATCAATACTTCCATCATGATTCCTATAATGATGTATCTCTCTGAAAATGATGTCAAGGCTTGACATCCATTTTCAGGTTTTACATTTCAAATGTGAAAGATAGCAATCGTAGCGATTCATCATATGGTAAGATATCAACATGTAAAATTGCGATGTAAGTTCTTGATATCTTAACATAATGCAAACATTTCAAGTGTTTAGCAATCATTGCATTTCATCACATGACAAGATATCAATTTGTAGAATTGCGATGTAAGTTCTTGATATCTTAACGTAATGCAAACATTTCAAGTGTTTAGCAATCATAGCATTTCATCATATTACAAGATATCAATCTGTAGAATTGTGATGTAAGCTCTAGATATCTTAAATATGGCATAGTGCAAATATGACAATCATAGCAATTCTATCACCAATTTATCATATATTTCGAAGTAAGCTTTTGATATCTTAACATAATTCATATATTTACCATATATTTCTCCCCCTTTATCATCAACAAAATGGGGAACTATTTAAGCAAACTTTAAGCATAAGTGTGGTAATGATTCATGTCATTTTTCAACAATGAGTGATAGGATACTAATTATATAAATATCTCAAGGAAAACATGACATGGAGATAGCTTTCATTACTTCTTTCTTTTTATTTGTCATTATCTTTTTGCATGAAGGAGGAAAGCCATTTGTGAGCTTACTCTTAAATGAAGTTAAAATCGATAAAAGATTAAATCATGCTTTATTTTTACAAAGATCAAGATATCTATGTGAATCAAATCCTTGCAAGTGTTAAAAAAGATCTTTCTTTTTCAAGAAGGAATTCATATGAAGGAATCATTTCATCAAATCTATTTCTCGAAAAAAAAAAAAAAATTTCACATGATAAGTGTATGAGAGATGCATTTGTTAATTGATTCCATATGTCAAAAATCAATAATATGAAACAAACTCGATATGACATATGCTTATGAAAGCTACATTAAGTCCGGAAGAGAAATACTAAATCATGTTAGGATCAAGAAAATTCGAAAATGAAATTTAACACTTTCATGTATTCGGACATGGTTTTGCTATAGATTTTCAAATATAATCATGAAGATAAAACATGCTTATGATCATGAAATTTTTTGTATCCAAAACACATAATTTCCAACATGTTATTAAGGCATGTAATAGTGTAAAATTCTCATTATAGCAATTAAGTGAATGAATTAAGAATGTCCGAAAAATGATTTTAATAAGTTCATGCATTCGGACACATTTTTGCCATATGTTTTTCAAATACACTCATGAAAATAACATATGCTTATTATCATGAAAATTTTTGTATCCAAAACACATAATTTCCAACATGTTATTAAGACATGTAATCATGTAAACTTCTCATCATAGCATTAAGTGATTGATCATTGAATTAAGAAAGTCCAAAAAATAATTTTAATAAGTTCATGCATTCGGACACAATAATATTCCTAATTATCTTTTAATGAAATCAAATTGTTCTTCACTTAGAGACTTTATAAAAATATCTGCTAGTTGATGTTTAGTATCAATGAACTCTATAATTACATCATGATTAGTGACATGATCTCGTATATAGTGATATCTTATATCAATATGTTTTTTTTTTTAGTGTTGAATGAGATTCTTTGTTAAACATATTGCACTTGTGTTATCACATTTAATGGGAATATTTTTAAGATGAACTTTATAATCTTCTAAGGTGTTTTTCATCCATACAGCTTGTGCACAACATGCACTAGCTGCAATATACTCAGCTTCGGTTGTTGATAATACAAACGAGTTTTGTTTCTTAGATGATCCGGAGACAAGGGCATGTCCCAAAAATTGACATGTTCCTAATGTGCTTTTTCTATCTAATCTACACCCAGCAAAATCCGCATCAACATAAGCAATTAACTCAAAATTCTCGATTTTTGGATACCATAATCCTATATTTGTAGTACCTTTAAGATATCTAAATATTTTTTTAACTGCTTTGAGATGAGATATCTTAGGGTTCGATCGAAACCTAACACAAAGTCCTACATTGAACATGATATCTGGTCTAGTTGTAGTGAGGTAAAGTAAACTTCCTATCATACCCCTATGAGTTTTTTTATCGAAGCTTTCTCCACTTTCATCAACTTCTACCTTAGTGGAGATGCTCATAGGAGTGTTGATAGCTTTTGAGTTATCCATATTAAATCTTTTTAGTAAATCTAAAACATATTTAGTTTGATTAATAAAGATGTCATTGCTTAGTTGTTTAATTTGTAAACCTAAAAAGAAGGTTAATTCTCCTATCAAACTCATTTCAAATTCGAGATTCATAGTTTTAGCAAAAGATTCACAAAGAAATTCATTCATAGAACCAAAGATAATATTATCAACATAAATCTGAACAATGAGAAAATTATTTTTAAAATTCTTGATAAACAATGTAGTATCAACCTTGCCTTTTGTGAAATTATTTTCAATAAGAAAATAACTAAGTCTCTCATACCAAGCCCTTGGGGCTTGTTTTAAACCATAGAGAGCTTTAGTTAATTTAAACACATAATTATGGAGGCTATTATTTCAAATCCAGGAGGTTGTTCAACATAAACTTCTTCGAAAATAAAACCATTAAGAAAAGCACTTTTAACATCCATTTGAAACAACTTAAAAATTATTATTACTAATATAGGCAAGGAGCATCCTTATGGCTTTTAATCGAGCCACAAGAGCAAAGGTTTCTTCGTAATCGATACATTCTTCTTGGTTGAAACCTTTAGCCTTGTTTCTAAAGACCCATTTAGTACCAATAACTAAATGGTCATTTAGTCTAGCAAGAAGCTTCTACACCTCATTTCTCTTAAATTGATTTAACTCATCTTGCATTGCGATAATCCATGAATTATCTTTCATGGCTTCGTTAATACATTTAGGTTTAATTTGGGAGAGAAAAGCAGCATTGGCACAAAAATTTTTAAGAGAAGAATGTGTTTGAACCCCCTTAGATGTGTCTCCTAGGATTAGCTCCTTAGGATGAGCATCTATATACTTCCAATCCTTGGGTAAGGATGTTTCGGAAGTGGATGCATCCAAGTTACTAGTTGGAGAAGGGGTTTCATTTAAATTCAAAGAATCGAAATTAACATCACCATCAAAATCATTTTTCTTGATTTCGGAAATCTCATTGAAAATAATATGAATGGATTCTTCTATAATTAAAGTTCTTTTATTGAAGATACAAAATGCTTTAGAAACCGAAGAATACGCTTGATAAAAATGAGTTCAATCGTGTTTCGATTTGTGAAACCACATTTGATATTTGGCATACACTCGAAGTGACTCACGAAGGCATAAGTAGAGTGAAAGAGTCAAAAATCAATCTTTTAATACATTCTTTTAAACTTCGCCGAATGAAATCGAGCGAGACTATTGGCAACATGTACACCCGTTTCACGGAAGTCGTCAATGGTCTAAAAGGACTCGATAAAAGTTTTTCAGATTTTGAACTCGTAAATAAGATTTTAAGATCCCTTCCTAAGAGTTGGGACCCTAAAGTCAGTGCTATTCAAGAGGCTAAAGATTTAAACAACTTCCCTCTTGAAAAACTAATCGGGTCATTAATGATCTATGAAATGACTTGCAAGGCTCATGAAGAGCAAGAAGGCATCCTTTTAAAGAACAGGAAGGATATGACACTTAGAATTTTAGATGACCACTTGAGAGAAAACTCAAGTGATGAGGACTGTGACGATGACTTGGCACTTCTAACAAGGAAATTCAAAAAATTCATTAAGAGAAACAAGTTTAAAAGTGACACAAAAAATAAACTTGAACCCAAAAAGGACCAAGTTATTTACTACGAGTGCAAAAAGCTGGGACACTACAAAAGTGATTGTCCCCAAGCCAAGAAGAGAACATCAAAGAAGAAGGCACCCAAAGCAACGTGTGATGACATGAGCGCATTCGAAGAAGAGGAGTCCAACACCGAGCAAGTTGCTCATTACGCCTTAATGGCCATCAAAGAAGAGGTAACAAATTTAATTGATGTAGATTTATCATTTCATGAATTATTAAATGCCTTCCATGACTTATTTGATGAATGCAAAATAATTAGTAGAAAATATAAATTGTTAAAAAATAAGCATGATAGTCTTGTTAGCAATTTTGATAAATTAAAAACTGAATATCATGATAGTTTAGCTCAATGTGAAAAATGCCATGATCTAGAAACTCTCCAAAAGGAAAACTTGCTACTTAAGGACACCTTGAAGAAATTCGAGGTTGGTTGCAAATCTTTGAACATGATCCTTACAAACAAGGGTCATGTTCCCAAAAGAAGTGGAATCGAATTTGTGAGAAGTCCTCACCAAAATCCAACCACCTTCATAAAAGGCCCCATCTTACATGTTCTACACCAAAGCAAATGTAACTTTTGTTGTAAATATAAAAACTAAACGCATCAGTGTCCATTCAAGGAAATTAGTCCGAACAAATTAATTTGGGTTCCTGAAGGAACCATGATAAACTCTATACAACATGATAAACAATGTAGATCAATTTTTGAGGCACCCAAAAGCAAATGGGTATCTAAAAATTATTCGTAGAGATGTAAACCATCACAAGCTGAGAGCAAGAAATAATATCCTGCTCTTTGGATACTCGATATTCATGACCCAAGATCCAAAAAGAACACGCGATGCTCCCTAGCCTAAATAACAAAAAGAGGATTAGAAAATTAAAATTACAAGAGTAATACATATACAATTTTATTTGATTCCTCAGAATTGGAAACCCATGATTCTACCTTTACATATCCTCTAGATTTTTGAACCCATCAAATTGATTTGTTCGTTACTTTCGAATCCAACTATATCATGAACTTACGTCTTGTAAGCAAAATTTGTCATGAACTTGCAAAGCTTACCAACTTGGATAATCTGTCATAAACATGTGTACGACATTTGAAGTAGAGTATGCGTGTCCCAAGATCTATCTTGATCGTGCAAAATTTCTCATCTTAAAATGAAAATTCTTATATAATTACGTAAGTAAAGTTGATTGTTCCACAAATGAAAACTCTTCTCAAGTCAAAAACATTTAAATCAGACCACACGACCATCAGAACAAGTGCTCACCGCCCAGCTGGTGGTAGCACCGCGGGCTGTCACGTGTTGCAAGCGGTTGCACCGCCCAACCAGCGGTGCAACCGCCCACAATCTTGCCCCCTTTTAAACTGAGCTAGGGCCGGTGGTGGAACCAACCCCAACTCACTCCCTTCACCTCTTTACACCTCCAAAGCTTCTCCACCTCCATTTCTCCCCTCTTAGCATCCTAAATACTTCTCATTTCGAAGCAAAAGATTTGCAATCTCTCCTTCTCTTGAAGATCTCACTTAAGGTATTCTCTAAGAAGCCTTTAAATTCTGTTTTTGAGTCATTTACTCTTGCTCATTACTATCTTCTTAAATAGCAGTAGTTATGAACTCTAGAAGATCCTCTAGGGATAAAGGGAAGAGGAGATTTGATGAAGACTTTGATCTTACCCTTTTCAATTCAAAATATCATGTTGAAAAATTTTCTTCCTTCGAATTTAGAAGTGTCAATAAGAGAAAACATGTAGATCTAGATGAACTAAGAGACATAGAGACAATCCAATGGTTTGCAAACTTAGATCTACTCTCAATTTTACAAATTAGTGAACCCATCTATCCAATATTTGTTAGATTGTTTTACAACAATCTACAAGTAGATGAAGAAGAAAGAGTGTCTACCTATCTCTTAGGACAACACATCTCCATTATGGATAGATTCATTTGCGACATGATAGGCATTTCCGTAAAAAATATAGGTCTTTATTTTAGAGGATCGTGGGATAATGAAGCAGTTGGGACAACATATGTTGAAGCCTTAGGAACAATTTTTGGTAATCCCAACTTAGTGATAGTTCCTAAAAGCTGTGAATATCTACTACCACTAAACACTAAGGTATTTCATCATATCCTAACTAGCATCATTCTCCCTAAACAATACCATCATGATGAAGTAAGTCAAATGGAATTAGGAACCATGTGTTGGATCATGAAAGGACATAACATCTGTTTTGGTTACCTTATCCAACAAAACATGATAGAACTATCTAAGAAAGACATGATGCTTCCATATGATGGTATAATCACTAGAATACTTAAAGCCTACGATATTCCAATATCACCTGACGAAGAAGTGATGAAAGTAGATAGGTTTAGCATAATAAATAAAAATCTACTTCTCTGATTGAGATGTTTTTATAGAAATGGTAATTGGGTTAGAATGCCTAGAAGAACCGACCCCCCTTAACCTGAACTAGAACCCAAAACACCAGTGTTTAGAGGTACTCAATCTCCTCTGATATGTCCCTTTGAGGAAACACATCTATTTAAGCAAGCTCCTGCATCATCTATCGAAGTCATTGGGATTCGGATGGACCAATTTGAACAAAGATAAAATCGGCTTGAACATCGACAAGATCAAACCCTATCTGAGCTGCAACAAATTCATCGACAATTTGACTCCTTGTTTAGGCATTTTAATTTTTCACCTCCTGAATAAGCTTGTATATGTATATGTGGACACAATCACCTCTTGTTGTAACAATTACGTTGTTGTAAACTCTTTATGTTACTCACCTTGATCACAATGCCTTGATGACTACTAATCTTTGATATGGTTACTTGATGTATTAATTGGTGAGCATATGCAGGGTTACGTTGTTTAATCTCGTTACTCATCGTCGAATTTCATGTTAAAATTAAATATTTCTATAATGCCTACTTTGAAAACCTTGTATATTGGTTTCCATGATAAATATGATTTGAGAAAGTAATATAGCCATGAAATTGATGTCATTACCATGATGTTAATATGTCATTATATTACCATGAGGTTGATGTATTGCCATGATGTTAATGTGTCATTGTATTGCCATAATACTAAACATCATCTAGCTGATATTTTTACAAAACCTCTAAGTGAAGAACAATTTGATTTTATAAGAAGAGAATTAGGAATGTTGATGTGTCCGAATGCATAAACTTATTTTTCGGACATTATTGATTGAATGATCAAATCACTTGATTGCCATTACATGACTAAAATAACATGTTGGAAATTAATATAAAAATTTCCATAACAATGAGCATGTTTTGTCTTCATGATTGTATTTGAAAATCTATTATATAGTTTTGTCCGAATGCATGAAAGTGTTAATTTCATTTTCTGATTCACTTAACTAGTGGTATCCTAACAATCGGATTTTCTCGATACATTATCCTCTTCTGAACTTAATAAGCATACGTCATATCAAGTTTGATTCTCATCATTGATTTTTGACATATGAAATCAACTAGCAAATACATCTCTCATACACTTATCATGTGAAAAATATTTTTTTGAGAAATCGATTTGATGAAATGATTCTTGCTTGTAAATTCCTTCTTATACGGATGATAGTGTTTTTACTTGCAAGGATTTGTTTCACATACATATCTTAATCCTTGTAAAAATGAAGTATGATTTAATCTCTCATTGATTTTAATTTCATTCAAAGTAAACTCACAAATAGCTGGTATCACAAATAGCCTTCCTCCTTCATGCAAAAATATAATAACAAATAAAAAGGAAGAAGTATTCAAAGCTATCTCTATGTCATGTTTCCTTGAGATGTTTGCATAATTGGTATCCTATCACTCACTGTTGGAAAATGACATGAACCTAGTTATGGCATAATTACCACACTTATGCTTAAAATTTACTTATATCGTTCTCCTTTTTATTGATGACAAAGGGGGAGAAATATATGAATTGATGCTGTGAGTGCCATATTTGAATGAGAAATATATGAATTGATGCTATGAGTGCCATATTTGCACTATGTTATTGCCATATCATGATAAGATATCAAGAACTTGTATAGCAACTTTACTTGTTGATATCTTGCCATGTGATGCTACGATTGCTAAACACTTGAAATGTTTGCTTTACGTTAAGATATCAAAAGCTTAAATTGTAAATTTACATGTTGATATCTTATGTTGAACTGCTACCATAATTCATATTTGAAATATAAAACTTGAGAATGGATGTCAAGTCTTGACATCATTTTCAGTAAAATATATTGTGATAGGAATCATGATGGGAGTAATTGATAAGGTTAAGAGTTCTTAACTTATCGATAAGTCTATTGAATTCAAAGGCCTTGAATTCAAGAATGACTTGTCTCAAGTATGGCATATAGATAGGGGGAGTTAAGGTTAACTCTGTTATCAATTGATTATCATTATAAAAAAGGGGGAGATTGTTGAATCTCGGATTTTGATGATGAAGTCAATTGTCATTTGTTATCTACTCCATATGTTGAGATAAGTGTGCAGGATTAACTACGATGAAAGAAAGACATGCAGTAGGAGTTGTACCGGAGTCAAGACTATGATCATGTTGGGAGTTCGAGAGTTCGACGGAAGTCCGGACGATCGTCGGAGGTTCTACGGGAACAAATCCGAGAAGTCCAGGAGCTTGCCAAAGAAGCTCGTCGGAACTCGCCAAGTGGATCGTCGCAAGTCCAGGAGTTTGCCGGAAGTCCGCCGGATCATCGTCGAAGTTCTGTTGGATGTTCATCGGAAGTTCACCGGAAGCTCGCTAGAAGTTCGTCGAATGTTCGCCGGAAGTTCGCCGGATGTTCGCCAGAAGCTCGTCGAAAGAAGCGATTGACGCACCGGAGCAAGTTGTAGTTAAAGTCTTAAGAAATATCATAGTTAGCATGTAGATTAAGTTAGGAATGGGAGGTGATCCCATTAACTTAATATAGGGGCAATTGGGCCCTTGATAGACCCAATTTGGGCCAAATGGATCAACCCATTCAGACCAGAATTCCTGCCAAGCGGTGGCACCACCTAGGAGATGGTCTCCCAGGAAAGCTGGGCGGTGCAACCGCCTAGGTCAGGCAGTGGCATCATGTGGGCTTAGTCTCCGAGCGAGACTGGGCAGTGCAACCGCCCTAGTCAAGCAGTGGCACCGTGTGGGCTCAGTCTCCGAGCAAGACTAGGCGGTGCAACCGCTCCTGTCAGGCAGTGGCACTGCCCAGAGGCTTAGTCTCCGAGCTGCCAGGCGATTGTACTGCCCCAGTCAGGAGGTAGTACCTCCAGGACCTTGGAAATCCGAGAAAAGACACTTTTGAGCTCCAAATTCAAACAAGTTTGGGGTCTATATAAACCCCACCCTTTCCTGCATGAAAGGGGCAACCAAAGGCACCGAAAATCCAATCTTACTCTATGATTTTTAGAGCTCAAAAGTGTTGTAAAGGCTAGAAGTTCTTCTCCCTCTTTTCTTTCAAGTTTTGATCTTTCAAGAGAGGAGAGAAAAGTTTGTAAGGGTTGTCTCCTAAGCCCGTCAAAAGGAGTGAAACTGTAAAAGGGTGGTTGGCCTTTGCCTATCGAAGGAAGGCCTCTAGTGGACGTCGGTGACCTCGTCAGTGGAGGAAGCCAAAAGTGGATGTAGGTCAAGATTGATCGAACCACTCTAAATCTCGGTTTGTATTTACTTTGAGCATCTTATCTTTACTCCAAACCTCCTCAGTAACTTACTGCCTTCTGCTCATTTACGAACGTGTTTCATAGTTAAGTATTTTCCGAATCAGCGTTAAGACGAAAATCAATTTTATCGTACGGACATCATATTTCAGTTTGCGCTTACATTCCGATTTCCATCATAACTGCAAACAGCCTTTATATCTTTTCTTTAACTGCATCTCGCTTGATCACAAGTTAAAGTGATTTACGAATCAGTTTTTATACCGAAATCGCTTTTATCGTACGAACGTCGTATTCCAGTTTGCTATTACATTTTGTTGTCTATCTTAAATTGCAAACTGCCTCTATATATTTGCTTTGACTGTATCTCTCCTCTCTTAAACTGCAAACTGCCTCTATACATTTTGTTTATCGTACGAATGCAGTTTTAATCGTCAAAAGTTTTCCGCTGCACTAATTCACCCCCCCCCCCCTCTTAGTACTCTTGATCCTAACAGCTAATTCACCCCCTCCTCTTAGTATCATATTGATCCTAACAATTGGTATTAAAGCAATGTTACTCTCAATTTAGTTTAAAACCCAAGAAAGATGGCTTTTGCCTGCAATCATGAGGGTCATTCTATCATACATCCTCCCATGTTTAATGGAAGGGATTACACATATTAGAAAACTAGAATGAGTATTTTTCTTGATTTCTATGGATTTCGAGTTATGAAATATCATTGAAAACATATTTCAAAAGTCTTATCTTCCAATGAATGATTAGAATGATTTGGAGAAGAAGACTTTCTCTTTGAATGCCAAAGCTATGAATACTTTATTTTATGCTTTGGATAAAAATGAATTCAATCGAGTTTCTATTTACAAAACAGCTTATGACATTTGACATACACTTGAAATCACACACACGAAGGCACGAGAAAAGTTAAAGAGTCAACAATCAATCTTTTGGTTCATAGTTTTGAATTGTTTCGTATGAAACCAAGCGAGACCATTGGAGACATATACACCCAGTTTATGGATGTCGTCAATGGTCTAAAAGCACTTGGTAAAAGTTTTCCTAATTTTGAACTTGTTAACAAGATATTAAGATCCCTTCCAAAGGGTTGGGTTCCTAAAGTAACTACAATTTAAGAAGCCAAGGAGTTGAACAACTGTCCACTCGAAGAACTTATTGGGTCTTTTATGTATATACGAAATGACATGCAATGTACATGAAGAACTTAAGAATAACCTTCTCAAGAACAGGAAGGATTTGACACTTAAAACTTAAGAAGACTACTTGAGAGAAAACTCAAGTGACGATGATGATGATGATGATGACTTGGCACTTCTAACAAGAAAATTTAAAAAAATTATAAAAACAAACATAACTAAATATGATAATAAAAATAAAAATGAACTTAAAAATTACCTAATAATTTGTTACGACTGCAAGAAGTTGGGGTACTTCAAAAGTGAATGTCCTCAAGTGAAGAAAAGCAATCGAAGAAGAAGAAAGTGCTAAAAGCTACTTGAGATGATTTAAGCACATCCGAAAACGAGGAACCAACCAACAAAGAGGTTGTTAACTATGCTTAATGGTGCTAGGCGATGAGGTAAGTAACTCAATCGAAGCCCTTTTATCTTTTGATTAATTGTTGAATGCTTTTCATAATTTATTTGATGAATATAAATTAGTTAGTAAAAAGTATAAATTATTAAATAAGGAGCATGCCTCTCTTGTTAGTGAATTCAATAGATTAAATATTAAGCATGGTAATAAAATAGTACCTCCTTGTACAAAATGTGAAGAATTAGAGATGCTTAAAAAGAAAAATTTGCTACTACATGAAACCTTAGAAAATTTTGAAAAAAGAAGCAAATCCTTAAACATGATCCTTGCAAAAAAGGATCATGTTCATAGAAGAGATGGAATCGGCTTTGTGAGTAACACTCACCAAAAGCCAACCATCTTTGTTAAAGGCCCAACTTTGCATGTTTCACCCTAAAACAAATGCAACTTTTATTACAAATTTAGATATTATGCTCATAAATGTCCATTTAAGAGGTATAGTCCATATAAGCTAATTTGGGTTCCTAAAGGAATCGTAAATGACTCAATACAAAATGATAAGTTAGGTAGATCGATTAATGAGGCACCCAAAATCAAATGGGTATCTAAAAGAAAATCATCTTTCTTGTTGATATGTTTACAATCGCAAGCTAGGAGCAAGAGATGGTAACTTAATAGTGGATGCTCAAGGGACATAACCAAAGATCCAACTCAATTCTCTAAGTTCACTAGTCAAGATGAAGGGTTTGCTACTTTTAGAGACAACAATAGAGGTAAAATCATTGACAAAATAACCATACGTAACAAATCAAACCTCTTAATTGAAGATATATTATTAGTAGATAGTTTAAAGCATAATCTTCTATGCATTAGTCAATTGTGTGACAAAGAATATATCATAAGATTTGAATCTAATGCTTGTATTGTTAAAAGATCACACAAAAATACATCTATGATTGCTTTAAAACATAATGTGTATACTATTGACATTGACAATCTTTGTAATAAAATGTGCTTTTTAGCTTTAAGTGATGATGGTTGGCTTTGGCATAGGAGGTTAGGTCATGCTAGCATGAAACTAATCTTTCAAATTTCATCTAAAGAACTTGTTAGAGGAATCCCTAGCATCAAATTTGTTAAAGACAAAGTGTGTGATGCATGTCAATTAGAAAAGCAAATAAAAGATAGTTTCTATTAGGATCAAGAATGACACTAAGAGGGGGGGGGAGTGAATTAGTGTAGTGGATAAAAATGACAAATTTAAACAATTTTGAAAATCTTTGTTCAATGAAACTCTAAGTTTGATGAAAACCATTTATTTGACTCGAATAAGTTTGGAAGTGAGTAGAGATTAGAGGATTGGATAGTTTGTAATGAAGTAAAGTTGAATACAGTAAAGAGAATAAGCAGTAAGGAAAGAACACATCAGAATTTATAGTGGTTCCGTCATTGTGACCTACATCCACTTCGGATTCCTCCTCTGTTGAGGTCACCGGTGTCAACTATTTGTCTTCCTTCAATAGAGAAGACCAACCACCTCTTTACAATGTTTTTTCCTTTTCATGGGTTTAGGAGATAACCCTTACAAGCCTCACACCTCTTCTTGGATGATTACAAAGCTAAAGAGAAAGAGGAGGAGGACTCTTGCACTTTTATAACACTTTTTGCACCCCAACACTCTGTTAAAACCCTAGCGGATTATAAGCTTGGGGATGGGGGATCGGCCTCCTTAGAACTCTATTGGGATTTCTTCCTCCAAGT
This sequence comes from Musa schizocarpa, assembly GCA_900464855.2. Classification (NCBI taxonomy): domain Eukaryota; kingdom Viridiplantae; phylum Streptophyta; class Magnoliopsida; order Zingiberales; family Musaceae; genus Musa; species Musa schizocarpa. Next base: position 19,441,746 of record LS990921.1, read on the forward strand.
TGTTGCTCAAAGGCTGCTAAGAAGATTCATTTATTTCTTGTCAAAAGAGGACAAGGCTTCTAAACCCTAACTCCTAATATGACTCATACTCAAGACTCCTACTCTAAGAAGCAAACTCCCAACTAACCCTAACCCTAGCTGGCCTCTTCACCTCTTTAATAAGGGTCAACTAGGTAGGTTTTACATGAATACCTCTTTCAATAAAATTCAATAAGGACTCTCCTAGCTAGAGTCCTAACAGACCCACCCTCTTCAAATCATCCTTGTCCTCGAGGTTGATGATCCATGAATTCTGAGAATTTGATCTTCAAGTTGTCATAATTCTCCCAAGTGACATTTTCTGCTGGTAGGTTTGCCCATTATATTAGCACTTCAGTAGTGGGTCGTCGTCGTCAAGTTATGATCCGTCGATTAATAATGGCACTCGGCTAGGCCTGGAGTTCTCCTTGGATAGTCATATTTAGTAGATGGCTTTGGGCTATCTCGTTTTATCCCTACTTGAGGTTTAAACACGACACATGGAAGACTGGATGTATTCGGGTGCTAGCAGGTTAGTCCAATCTATATACTACCACTCTAATGCGCTCCAAAATTTGGTATGATCCATAAAACCGAGGTGAAAGCTTCATAGATGCTCTGGTCTGGATTGATGTTTGCTTGTATAGCTGGAACTATAGGAAGACCCAATCTACTACTTAAAATTCTCTTTCACCTTTGTGTTGATCATATTACTGTTTCATCCTTGCTTGGGTGGCAATGGGATTATCTTTTAGTAACTTCTGTATTTTGTCTCTGTCTTGTAGTTTCCTATCTACTTGTTCTACTTTAGAGGTGCCCAACACATATTTGGGATCACAGGGGGAGGTCGACCATACATAGCCTCATAGGGAGTACATTTTATGGATGAATGATAAGTTGTATTATACCACCACTCGGCCTAGGGAAGCTACTTTGTCCACTCTTATGGCCGATCACTAGTGAAGCATCTGAGGTATGTCTCCAAGCACTTATTCACCACTTTAGTCTGGCTGTCAGTTTATGGGTGATATATCGTACTCATTTTTAATTTAGTGCCCTGCATATGGAATAACTTGTTGAATCTTAGATTTTTATGATAAAACCAATTGATAAGTATTTATGATTTAATCTGCATTTTGAGTGATGCAGGATGCTTCGATCAGGGAGAGACAATTAAAGTAGAAAGAATCATGTTGGGCCGGAGGAAAATGTGTCAGAATATTGCACGTCGGGCCGGAGGACTGGTCGACGTATCAACAGAAGGATTCGGGCCGTGGATTCGGGCATTAGGCCAAGAAGAGTGGATATTGCACCAAGGATATCATAGTTGCGGAGGTCAACTGGCCGATTGGGCAATAGGCCGCAAGAGAGGACGATGCGCCAAAGAATCGGATGAAGCGTCGATGAACCAATGACATGCCGGACAACATGATTCATGCTTAGTAATAATTGTCTAGATCGAAGTGTATTTTTGTGTGTGCAGGATTAACTACGATAGCAAGGCATAAAGCAAAATGAAGTCCTGGAGTCAAGAATGCGATTTCGTTGGGAGTTCCAGAGTTCGTCGAAAGTCTAAACGTTCGTCGAAAGTTCTGTAGGAACCAACCGAGAAGTCTCGGAGCTTGCCAGTGAAGCTCATCGGAACTTGCTAAGAAGATCATCATGAAGTCCAGGAGCTTGTCGGAAGTCCGTCGGAACATTACCGAGAGATCATCGGAAGTTCGCCGGAAAGATCATCGAAAGCTCACCGGAAGAAACCAAACTTATCTTGCTTAGATTATATCTTAGAAATCATAGTTAGCACATAATTAGAGTTGTGATTGGGAGGTAATCCCATCAACTCTATTAGGGGCCAATTAGGCCCAAAGTTGGACTGGTTTGGGCCGGATTCAAGGCCCAACCAAGGTGTTGAAACCCTGACCGACGATGGCACCACCTGGGGAACAACACCCTAGGATTCCTGGGCGGTGGTACTGTCAGTAGCAATGTTGCCAGCGGTGGTACTACCCCTGTTCGACGGTGGTACCGCCCAATACCAGATCCTGTGGCAGTAGTACTGCCTAGGAATGATGGTGGTACCATCAGTACCTAGGAAACCTGGGATGAGACCTTTTTATGCTCCAAGTTTGAATCAACTTGAAGCCTATAAATACCCCTCTCATCCCTGGTTAAGTTACACAAGCACATAGAGTTTAAAAGTGAAGAAACGTTGTATAAATCTCTTGAGAAATCCCTCTTCTAGCTTAAACTTATAATTCTATTTAGAGAGAAGTGTGTGTGCTTGTAAAGGTTGACTCCTAAACCTGTGAAAAGGAAAAGAGGGGTGTAAGAAGGAGGTTGATCTTTGTCTATTAAAGGAAGATCGATAGTGGATGCCGGTGGCCTCGACGGAAGAGGAATCGTCGAAGTGGATGTAGGTCATGACAACTGAATCACTCTAAAAATCTGGTTTGCTTTTCAATTATGTAATTTATATTACTGCAAACCTCCTCAAGCTTCTCTTTACATTTTACATGAATTTTTTTGAGTTCAAAGTTTAGTATTTACGAAATTGTTTTTCATCGGAAACGGATTTAATCGAAATGAAGTTTTAAACCGACGTTATTTTACCGTTAAACTAATTCACCCCCCCTCTTAGTGTCGATTTGTTCCTAACATAACTCTATCCAAAATCTGCTTGTGAAGACGCTATTATGATCACTTACAATAGATCTCGACATCCCATATAATTTTATAATATTATCCATAAATATTTGAGCAATACTAGAAGCAATGTAGGGATTACGAACAACGCAAAAGTGAGCATACTTTATAAGGTGATCAACCACGACATGAATTATACTTTTTTCTTATGATGAGAGAAGCCCTTCGATGAAGTCCATTGATATATTAGTGCATATTAAGACTGGGATGGGTAGAGGTTGCAGCTTTCCGAGGCTTGCCACTGTCTCGCCTTTATGTCGTTGACATACATCACATTGTGCCGCAAATTTAATAATAATATTTTTCATCCTTACCTAATAAAAAATTTACTTAATTCTTTTATAGGTTCTAAGGAACCCAGAGTGCTCAGCTACAGGTGTGGAATGTATCTCTTGAAGGATTATCTTTATGCAAGTAGAATTTGGCACAAGCACAATGCGTCACTTATAGCGCAATTCTTTTGAGTCCCAATTGTAATGAGCCATGGAGCTTAGTGCTTCCTCTAATTTTTTTATGATCTTACTAGTCTCCAGATCTTCCTACCATTCCCTCTTAATATCCTCAAGGAAGTCGCTGGTCGGAAGTGAAATGGTCAAAAATTTAGCTTGCTCGGGTAGCTGCAAAAGCGCATCTGCAACAACATTCTCTTTCCCCTTTTTGTAAGTTATTTTATAATCATATCCAAGAAACTTTGTTACCCATTTTTTCTGCTCGGGGGAAGATATCTTCTGCTTTAAAAAATATTTTAGGCATTTATGGTCGATCTTGATTTGAAAGCGTCACCTGATCAAGTACGGTCTCCATTTGGTCACCGCATACATAATCGCGAGCATCTCTTTGTCATAAATAGTCATTTTGAGATGAGAAGGAGATAATGCCTTACTAGTATAAGTGAGGGGGTGGCCATCTTGCATTAGTACTACACCAATTCCAACTCCGGAGGCATCGGCTTTAATAACAAAAGTCTTGCCGAAGTCGGGTAGCGCTAGTACGGGTGTTGTCATCATTACGGCTTTAAGTTCATCGAAGACGATGGTGGATCTGTCTGATCATTGAAAAGCATTTTTTTTAGTAAGAAAGTAAGGGGTGCACTGATCTTTCCATAGTTTTTCATGAACTTGCGATAGTAGCCTATTAAACCGAGAAAGTTGTATAGCGATTTTATATTCCTTGAGGTCGGCCAGTTCTGCATTGCTTCAATTTTGGAGGGGTCTACCACCACACCTTCCTCTGATATGATATACCTAAGATATTCTACCTTCTGGAGATGTGGATACCAATATGGCCGAGTATTTGCTGGAGATTTGCCCAGAAGAATCGGTATATAATGATCATGCCGATGGGTAGGAGGTAGGTTGCGCGGTTAGTCAAATATATCTGAAAATTCAGCAAGCAAATGAAGCAGATTTGGATCTTCAAATTCAATTGGCTTTTCCTTAGTTTGCTACTCAAGTTGTACCAAAAAGCCACTGCATACTTTGTGCAAAACTTTCTCTATTCATTGTGTGCAAATCATCATTACGTCGCCCCCACGTTTCCCGTTCAGTATCACCTGTTTCCCCTTACTGCAAAATTTCATAATTAGTTTTACAAAATTTCAAGAAACATCACATAATGTCATTAGCCATTCAATACCAAGCATGGCCTCATAATCATTAAGAGGGAGGTGGAAGAAATATGCAATTATCTCTTGATCCTACAGCAACAGTTTCACCCACGAGCACCTATAATCACACTTCGAAATTCATCCGTCGGTGACCTTAAAGTCAAACCTGCTGCAGTTCTTAGTAGGTAAGGTCATTCAGACAGTAACCTTACTATTCATAAAATTATTAGTGCTCCCGGTGTCAATAAGAACGGTGATAGGTTATGGCTTTAGAAGTCCTCCCATTTTCATCGTTTGCGAGTTCGCGTAACCGGCAAGGGCATGCATCGTAATATCGACCGGTGGCTATTCTTCATCCGTGACCTTTTCCTCATACTCTTAGTCCTCCTCCTCTATGTCTTCAAGAGGTTCAACCCGTAGGAGGCGGCCCCTTTTGCAGCGATGATCGTGGTTCCATGGCTCATTGTAATGCCAACAAAGACCCTTTACTGATCGATCACGTAGTTCTTTTCTTATCAATTTTTTTGGCAGCAAAGGATGGCTAGGAGCAAAAGGAGGTTTATATGCCATGGGCCTAGGAGAGGTTCTCATCCTCTGAGCATCTTGGTTGAGTCGTTCTTCTTTTATTCAGGCGAAAGAAATCGTAGCTGTCACGGTATAGGGTTGTCGCGCCTTAACCTCCCCTTTTATCTCTGGCTTGAGTCATTCGATGAATATTCCTAACAATTCATGATCAATCCAATCATGAGCAAGGTAGGATATCTTCTCGAATTTGGTTTGGTACTCTTGAATCGAAGAGGTTTGTCGACTCTTTGCGAGTTGGCCATCGATATTTTCATACTCCGTAGGTCCGAAATGATTCAGCAGTGCGTTCTTAAATTGATTCCACGTCGGAGCCCCATGATTGTATTCCAACCAATTGTACCATTGAATAACATCTCCTTCAAAGTTGATGATAGCAATTTCCACCATAGCATCATCCGACGTTCGGTAGTAGCGAAAGTAAGGTTCGACGCGCGAAATCCACCCCGCCGGGTCTCCTTCTTCCCATTGATGGGAAGTCCACCCTCATGCATGGTTGAAGCATGTCCAAGGGCTGTCCCTAAACTCTCTCTATGCTGAAATTTGATTGGACTCGACGGTTGTCCAATTCTGAATTCTGCAAACAAAGCGCGCAATTTGTCCTCCAAGCGCGATTTAAGCCGTGATTCAATCCGAGATTCCCATGCTTCAAATTTGGCATCAATTAGATCTTGAGAAGGCATAGCATATTCTTGTAGATCAAAGATATTCCTATCTTTTTTCTATCGATGGGTTAATGGCAAGGGGTGCTGGAAGGTTCGGAAAAATTGAGGATCACGGAAAGGTACTACAACAGATTTTTACATCTAAAGTGTACTAGATTGGACGTAAAAGGTCAGTGGTTTATTTTGAAAATTTTTTGATGAAACCAAAAGAAAATCTGCTATTAGGAAGTATCAAAGCTGTTAAAAAAATTTCATATATATTTGGAGAGAAAAAATACAGTAGCAAGATCAAACAAACTATGCTATACGGTTGGAATTCTGTAGTGCATCTAGCAGGTTGGGCATAAAAGAACAGTGATTTATATTGTGAATGTTTTGACAAAACTTAAGGTAAATCTGCTATTAGGAAGTGTTAAAGTTGTCATAAAAATTTCGTAGAGATTTGGACAGAGAAAATGCAGTAGTAAGATCAAACAAACTGTGCTATGCGGTTGAAATTCTGCAGTGCTTCTAGTAGCTTGGACGTAAAAGATCAGTAGTTTATATTGAGAATTTTTTGATGAAACTAAAGGAAAATCCACTGTTAGGAAGTGTCAAAGCTATCGTAAAAAATTTGTAGAGATTTGGATAGAAAAAATATAGTAGCAAGATCAAATAAACTGTGTTATGCAGTTGGAATTTTACTGTGCATTTTTTGTCGTAGAGATAAAAAATTTACAATGAAAAGTTTATGCAGCAATATAGGAATAATTTTTTTGGATTTTTGAATAAGGATAACTAAATTACAGTAGCAGTAAGGTAGGAATGCAGAACCTATTGCAATTCACAAGGAGATCAAACAAACTGTGCTATGCAGTTGGAATTCTACTGTGCATTTTTCGTCATAGAGATAAAAACTTTATGACGAAAAGTTTATGCAACAATATAGAAACGATTTTTTTGGATTTTTGAATAAGGATAACTAAATTACAGTAGTAGTAAGGTAGGAAACCAGAATCTATTGCAATTCACAAGGAGATCAAAGGATGATCCGCGATGGTGGAGATGACGGCAGAATTCAACGACGATTTTTTAAGCAATTATGCGAATTGCTTTGGGTGGTTGTGAAGGGCTGATGGATGGCTATGGAAGGGCAGCGAGATGCCAAGAATGCTGATCTGATACCAAGTGTTATAACTCTAGCAAATTCTAAGCTTGGGGTTGATCTCTTTAGAGGATCGACCTCCTTGGAACTCTATAGGGGTTCCTTCCTCCAAGTTGCTGCTCAAATGCTGCTAAGAAGATTCATCTATTACTTGTCAAAAGAGGATGAATACATGACTATTTATAGGGCTTCTAAACCCTAAATCCTAATAGGACTCTTACTCAAGACTCCTACTTCAAATCAACTCCTAATAAGACTTCTACTCTAAGAAGCAACCTCCCAACTAACCATAACACTAGTCAACCTCTTTACCACTTTAATAGGGGTCGGCTAGGTAGGTTTTACATGAATGCCCATTTCAATAAAATTTAATTAGGATTCTCCTAGCTATAGGCCTAACACACTCAAAGATTTTTTCACACTTTGATATCACTTTGTTGTCCTTTCATGTAGAAAAGGGTGGGGTATTTATAGGCCTCAATGTACTAGCAGTACCACCGCTAGTATTAGGCGATACTACCGCTTAACACTCTAACACTAGGCGATACCACCGTCCAGTTTGGCAGTACCACCGCTTGACAAAGTCTTAGATACTAAGCTCTGGTAGTACCATCACCTGGCAGGGTGGTACCACCGCCTGGTAGTAATAACTGCCAATGATACCACCACTCAATCTGGGCGGTACTACTGACCAAACCACTTGGGAGACCGCTCCCTAGGTGGTTCCAATGCCCTAGTCTGGTGGTGTCACCGTGAGACAAGGTCTAGTAACCTAGTTGGGCCTTGAATCCAGCCCAAACCAGTTGGCCCTTAACGGGGTTAATGGGATTACCTCCCAAACCTAACTCTAATTATGTGTTAACTATGATTTTTAAGGCATATGCTAAACAAAATAAGTCTGGTAAGTCTAGGTTTCTTCCGACGTGCTTCCAGCGAACTCCCAGTAGACTTCCAACGATCTCTCGGCAATATTCCAGTGGACTCCCGGCAAGCTCCTGGACTTCACAATGATCTTCTTGGCGAGTTCCGACGAGCTTCTTCTCGGTTAATTTCGGTAGCATTTCCGACAAAACTCCGGACTCCCGACAAACTCTCGAACTCCCAACAAAATCTTGATCTTGACTCCGGCATTTCGTTTTTCTTTATGCCTTGATTGCTATCGTAGTTAATCCTACACACTTTTCTCAACATATAGATTGGATCAAATAATTTATCAATTAATTTCATCATCAAAATTTGAGATTCAACAATCTTCCCTTTTTTTATGATGACAATCAATTAATGACGGAGTTAACCTTAACTCCCCCTATCTATATGCCATATTTCAGAAAAGACACTCTTGAATTCAAGGCCTTTTGAATTCAAGTATCAAATCGATAAGTTACATTCATATAAACATATCAACAAGGACATCATGATACCAATCATGATTTACTATCTCAAAATATGATAACTCGTATTTATCACAATAGAAATGATGTTAAGGAATGACATCCATTTTTATGTCCAATATAGAATGATGATTGACAAACATCATTTTCAAGTATGATACAAATGAAAATTTAGCAAGATTCAAATTTTGATAAAAGATGACAATTCATCAATCCAATAAAATTAATTATAAGTAGGAAATTAGGCATGATAATCACAATGATAGACATATATTATTTTGATATGAAATCAAGCATGATTTTAAAAATTAAACATTTTCAAGTATTCATGCCACATTACGATATGTTTCAAGCATTCATGATAAGATACATTTTACATATTATTTCAAGTATTCATGCAAAATTATCATCAATTTGTCATATTTCCCCCCCTTTGTCATCAACAAAAAGGAGAACCATTCAACAATACAAGTGTTTTTATGAGATAAAATTTGTCAATAAGATTTGTTTCTCATTAAAAAAAGAAAATTCATAAAGTTAGCAAAAATGAGAAGTTAAGTAAAAACTTTACATGATAACTACTTTTGGATAAGCTAACATTTTTACTTTAAATGTGCAATAGCTTTTTGGTTCTTCTTGAGATGTGCAAGTTCCTTTCTTCCTTTGCCATAATAATAAGAAGAAGAGGAAGAAGAGTAAGGGAGGAAATCATTCTCCAATTCATTTTCCATAAGAAATCAGGAACCAAATTCATGAAAGGATCCAATAAATGAGTTTCATTGAATCAAGATGTTCATGAAAAGGATTCATGACAAGGATCAAGATGTTCAGGAATCCGAAGGATTAATGAAAAGGATCAAGATGTTCATACAAAATCAAATCCCTATTCTTACAAATGATCATCATATGCTAAAAATTCATAAAAATTCTTCTATCATGAGAAGAGTAAGGAAGAATTCATGGGAAAAGGAACATCAAATGAAGGATAAAAAATCCATAAATAAACCTTCATAAGACATCAAGTTGTCAATACCAAAAGTCCATGAGTTGAATCTTTTCTTTTGTAGATATCACTAGAAAGAAAAAATGATCTTGATTTAAAAAGAAAACTCAAGTTACAAAAAATGAGAAGTTCAAAAAATGTATCAAGAAATTTATACATGCAAAAGATTTATCATGTCTAATTCTTAGAGTATTGCAAGCATTAAACCACTATCAAGAAGCGTATCATAATATTGAAAAGCACATGACGTCAAAAGATACATCATAGAATATAAGAAGTATAGTATATCAAAGAGTACAACTAATCATGGTACTTTTTAGTTCCCTACACCCTTTTATTAGCAAAAGAAAATATATAACCTATTCAGGTTGTGGTAAATCAAAATGCCTAAATCAAGTATTTAGTTGATGACGAATTTACTGCATCTCAGTTAAGATATGATCTTGACATAATTCAATTCGATCTAATCAAGTCACTATTGGATTAGCAGATTAGGAGAGTGCTTGCTCTATTGAAGGTGCTGCCTCAAGGGGATTGGTAGGAGGAGAATGATTTTCCCTATATATAGGTGTTTCTAGTTCTAGTTCAGGTGGGGGAGGTTCAGTCCTTCTAAGTAATCTAGTCCAAATTTTGTTTCTTACTATCAATATTAATCTCCTTAATAGGTTTCCATTGATGACATTGAATCGATCTAGTTTGAAGGTTTCTTCATCATACGGAATAACTATGTTATATGCACGCATTAGTCTAGTAATTAAACCACCATAAGGAAGCATCATATCTTTTGTTAATAGTTCAATCATGTTTTGTTTTATCAGATATCCAAAACAGTTATCGTGTCCTATCATAATCCAATACATTGTTCCTAATTTCATTTGACTAACTTCATCAGGATGGTATTGTTTTGGAAGTAGGATACTTATCATAATGTGATGAAGCAATTTTGTACTAAAGGGTAGCAAATGTTCACAACTTTTTGGAATGATGGAAAGATTTAGGTTTCCAAAAATAGTGCCTAATGCCTAAGAAAATGTAACCCCAACCGATTCATTGTATCATTGTCTTCTAAAGTAGCAACCTCTTATTTTTTCAGGAATTCCTATAAGATTACAAATTACACTATCCATGGTGGGTATGTGATGCCCTAAGAGATAAGTGGACACTCTATCATTTTCATCCATTTGTAAGTTGTTGTAAAACAAACGAACATGTCTAGGATAAATGTGTTCACTTATTTGGAGGATTGGAAGGACATCTGAGTTGGCAAACTATTAAATTAGTTCTAAATCACTCAATTATTCTAGATCTACATATTTTCCCTTATGAACACTTCTAGACTCAAAGGTTGGGAATTTAAGGGCATGTTGAGAGGAATCAAAGAGTATGGAATCATAGGTTTCATCTACTCTCTTCTTTCCTTTGTCCCTTGAAAATCTTCTAGATGCCATGAGACTACACAAATTATCAATGATAGAACTACAAGTAAGAAGCAAGATTTTATTAATGAATTGAGAGAAAAGTTTTGAGGATTACCCTCATAGTGATCTCTTGAAAAGTTGAGATTGATTCTTATATTTGTAGAAGAGAAGGGTTTTCTTGGGTTTCTAGAGGAAGAGCAAGGAGAATGAGAGGTGGAGAAGGATTTAGAGGTATGAGAAAGAGTCTTTATAGGGCAGAGTTGCAGGCGGTGCTACCGCTAGTTGGGCGGTGCCACCGCCGGTGCACTATTTTCCTCAAGTTGTTTATTTTCTTTGTCTAGCATCATTGCTTCTCTTTTGAGATACAGCAAGCAAGTACTCTTGCCTCCTTTTCTTTCGAGATAAACAAGATCACAGTTATTGTGTGGTGCAAACGCTAATCATATCAAATCAAATGAAGTTCGGCTTTCATAAATAGGAGGAATGATTCTTATACAAATGATGAGCTTAAACATACCAGTGATATAAACTAGATTTCTTGTTTTGTGAATTACAAAGAGAGGGAATAAAAGTAACTAATCTCGAAAAAGAAGACTAAATTTTTAAAAGTCGAGAAATCTGAAAAAAGTAAGGGAGGAACTCATGTATAAGAATTCTCGAGTTTCAAGAAATCAAGATCAATTATCACATAATTCCATAAGATTTCAAATAATCAAGTCATCAAGCATGATTTCATTGAATATAAAGCATCTTTAATCATTTTATAACCAATAGTTATAATTCTAATGATCTTTTCTTTTTTGTTTTGGATAGAGAGCTTTATGGGATATTTTGGATCTCCGGTCATAAGCCTTGAGCATCCACTATCAATGTACCATTTCTTGCTCCTAGCTTATGATGGTAAATATTTCTACAAAAAATGATGATTTTTAGATAACCATTTGACCTTGGGTACCTCAAAAATCGATCTACTCAAATTATCATTTTGCATAGAGTTCTTTATGATTCCTTTAGTTACCCAAATCAATTTGTGTGGACTATATCTCTTAAGTGGACATTTATAAGCAACATATCCGAGTTTGCAACAAAAGTTACATTTGTTGTAAGGTGATACATGCAAGGTAGAGCCTTTAACCAAGGTGGCTAGATTTTGGTGAGAGCTACTCACAAATCTGATTCTGCCTCTTCTATAAACGTAACCCTTATTGACAAGAATCATATCTAAGGATTTGCTACTAACCTTAAACTTTTCTAAAGTTTCTTTGAGTAGCAAGTTTTCCTTCTTAAGTGCCTCTAAGTGTTCACACTTAGTGCATTGAGGTAACGAAGGATTATCATGCTTAAGTTTTTCAAGTCCATTATTTAAAAAGGCATGCTCCTTTTTTAAAGAATTATACTTTTTGCTCAATATTCTACATTCATCGAACAATTCATGAAAAGCACTTAAAAGCTCATTGAAAGATAAATTTGCATCTAATGAACTATTTACCTCATCTTTGATAGCCATTAGTGCGTAGTTGGTGATTTCCTTGTTACTTTGTTCTTCATCTTCGGAATCACTCAAATCATCGCATTTTGCTTTGAGGGACTTCTTCTTCTTTAGTTGTTTTTTCTTCACTTGGGAATATTTGATTTTGAAATGTTCTGGCTTCTTGCATTCGTAGCATATAAGTTGTTCTTTCGTAGGTTCAATTTTATTTTTAGTGTCATTTTTAGATTTATTTCTTCTTATGAATTTTTTGAACTTTCTTTCAAGTGGTCTTCATGAGTTTTTAGTGCTATATCCTTCATGTTCTTTGGGAGATTGTTTTCAAGCTCTTCATGAGCATTGTAAGTCATCTCATAGGTTATTAATAATCCGATAAGTTCTTCGATAGGGAAATTATTGAAATCCTTGGCCTCTTGAATAGTTGTTACTTTAGGGTCCCAACTCTTTAGAAGGGATCTCAAGATTTTATTAATGAGTTCAAAGTTAGAAAAACTTTTACCAAGCGCTTTTAGACTATTAACGACATCCATAAATTGGGTGTACATATCTCCAATGGTCTCACTTGGTTTCATTCAAAACAATTCATAAGTATGGACTAAAAGATTTATTTTGGACTCCTTTACTCTACTAGCGCCTTTGTGAGTGATTTCGAGTGTGTGCCAGATATCAAAAATCATTTCACAAATAGATACTCGATTAAACTCATTTTTATCTAAAGCGCAAAATAAGGCATTCATAGCCTTAGCATTTAAAGTGAAAGTCTTTTTCTCCAACTCATTTCAATCATTCATTGAAAGAGAAGACTTTTGAAAGTCATTTTCCATAATATTCCATGACTCAAAATCCATAGAAATTAAGAAAATCCTCATTCTAGTTTTCCAATAGGTGTAATCCATCTCATTGAACATAGGTGGACATATGATTGAGTGACCCTCTTGGTTACTAGCAAATGTCATCTCTTTTGGGTTTCAAATCAACATGAGAGTGACCTGGCTTTGATACCAATTATTAGGATCAAGAACTACACTAAGAGGGGAGGGGTGAATTAGTGTAGTAGATAAAAATTATAAATTTAAATGATTTCGAAAAAGTTCATTTGATAAAACTCGAAGTTCGATGAAAACTATTTATTTGGCTTGAATAAGTTTGCAAGTGAGTAGAAAAAAGAGGATTGGATAGTTTGTAATGAAGTAAAGTTGAATGCAGTAAAGAGAATAAGCAGTAAGAAAAGAATACATCGGAATTCATAGTGGTTTGGTTGTTTTGATATACATCTACTTCTAATTCCTCCTCCGTTGAGGTCACCGACGTCTACTATTGGTCTTTCTTCAATAGACGAAGACCAACCACCTCTTTACAACACTTTCTCCTTTTCATGGGTTTAGGAGATAACCCTTACAAGCCTCACACATTTTCTTGGATGATTACAAAGCTAAAGAGAAAGAGAAGGATGACTCTTGCACTTTAACAACACTTTTGCCACCCCAATACTCAAAGATTTTTTCACACTTTGATATCACTTTATTGCCCTTTCATGCAAAAAAGAGGGGTATTTATAGGTCCCAATGGCTTCAAAATTGGAGCCAAAAAGTATCTCATCCCAAGTTTTCAGTGTACTGGCGGTACCACCGCCAGTACCGGGCGGTACCATCACTTGACAGAGTCTCGGATACTGAGCTCTAGCAATACCATTGCCTGACAGGGTGGTACCACTGCTTGACAAGGTGGTACTACCACTTGACAAGGTGGTAGCACCGCTTGGTAGTAATAACTGTTGGTAGTACCATCGCTTAGTCTGGGCTCTACCACTGCCCAAACCACCTGGGAGATCGCTCCCTAGGCGGTTCCACTGTTAGACAAGGTCTAGCAACCTGGCTGGGCCTTGAATTCGACCTAAACCAGTCCAATTACGAGCCCAATTGGTCCTTAACAAGGTTAATGGGATTACCTCCCAAACCTAACCATAATTATATGCTAACTATGATTTTTAAGGCATACGCTAAACAAAACAAGTCTGATAGATAATATTTCTTCCAACGAGCTTCCGGCGAACTTCCAGCGGACTTCCGACGATCTCTGGTAATGTTCTAGCGGACTCCCGACAAGCTCTTGGACTTCACGACGATCTTTTTGGCGAGTTTCGACGAGCTTCTTCTCATTCAATTCTGGCAGCATTTCCAACAAACCTTCGGACTCCCGACGAACCTACGAAATCTCGATTTTGACTCTGGTACTTCATTTTGCCTTATACCTTGATCGCTATCGTAGTTAATCCTGCACACTTTTCTCAACATATAGATTAGATCAAATAATTTACCAATTGATTTCATCATCAAAATTCGAGATTCAATAGTTTCAAGTCAAAGAATCAAATAAGTACCTCTAGACCATTGCAATTGATCCATATGGATTTATTTGGACTAATTGATACAATGAGCCTAAGCGATAGCAAATACATCTTTATAATTGTTGGTGATTATAGTAGATACACTTAGACATACTTCTTAGCACACGAAAATGATTATTTTAAGTATTTTTTTAAATTTGTAAACTTGTTCAAAATGAAAATGGCTTTATGATTGCATCTATACATAGTGATTGATCATAGTGGTGTGTTTTAAAACCATGATTTCCAAAACTTTTATGAATCAAATTGGTACAACCATAATTTTTCTACTCCAAAAAACCCACAACAAAATGAAGTAGTTGAAAGAAAAAATAGGAGCTTATAAGAAATGATAAGAACCATATTAAATGAAAATAACCTACCTAAATATTTTTGTTAGGATCAAGAGTAGTACTAAGAGGGGGGTGAATTAGTGCAGCGGAAAACTTTCGTTATTTCAAAAAACTTGTTTCAATTAAAATTGATTCCGACGAGAATGGTTTCAATTCAATCCATTTTGGAAATAATTTGAACTTGAAAGCTTTCGTGAAAGTGCAAGAGAAGACTAAGGTAATTTGTAGTAATATAAATTACAGAAATGAAAAGCGTCAGTTTCATAAAGTCTTCATATGATTAAAGTCGTTCTCGGAAGGTGTTTAAGATTAAAGTCTTTATACGTAGTTAAAGCACAGTAAGGAGGAGAGGCAATTTGCTATAAAAGAAGGTTGCTCAAGGTAAATACAAACCGAGTTTTAGAGTGGTTCGGTTAACGTGACCTACATCCACTTTCGGATTCCTCCTCTGACGAGGTCTCTGGCATCCACTAAAGGCCTTCCTTTAATAGGTGAAGACCAAACATCTCTTTACAGCACTTTCTCATTTTCCCGGGTTTAGGAGATGAACCCTTACAAGTCTCACTCCTCTTTCTTGGATGGTTACATGGCTAAGAGATGAAGGAGGAGAACTCTAACTTTTACAACACTTTAATGCTCAAAAACTCAAGATTAGGCTAATAGGTTTCAAGCCCTTTCATATAGGAAAGGGTGGAGTTTATATAGGCCCCAATGACTTCAAAAATGGAGCCAAAAAGTGTCTAACCCCGGATTTTTGGGGTCCTGGCAGTACCACCACCATTACTGGGCGGTACTACCACCTGACACCTGACATTGGGCGGTACCACCGCCTGACAGGGGCGGTACCATCGCCCAGAATTCCTGGGAGATAGAGTCTTCCAAGCGATACCACCGTCGATCGGGAATTTAGGGTCTTGGTTGGGCCATGAATCTGGCCCATACTAGCCCAACTTAGGGCCCAATTGGCCCCTAATTAAGTTAGTAGGATTACCTCCTAATCCTAACTTAATCTATGCTCTAACTACAATAATTAAGATATGATTACCGCATTCATATTTCAGTTC
Source organism: Musa schizocarpa (assembly GCA_900464855.2). Lineage (NCBI taxonomy): Eukaryota > Viridiplantae > Streptophyta > Magnoliopsida > Zingiberales > Musaceae > Musa > Musa schizocarpa. The sequence continues at coordinate 19,457,568 of LS990921.1, forward strand.
GTCAATTGCTCTTCCGATGAGCTTTCGGTGTACTTCTAGTGAACATCCAACGAACTCTCGACAATGCTCTAGCGGACTTCCGGCAAGATCTTGGACTTTGCAACGATCTTCTTGGCGAGTTCCGACAAAATTCTATGACAAGCTCCTGGACTTCTCAGTTGGTTCCCACAGAACTTCCGACGAATATCCGGACTTCCGTCGAACTCTCGAACTCTCAACGTGATCTCGATCTTGACTCCGGCAACACCTGCTTTATGTCTTACTGCTAATCATAGTTAATTATGCATACTTTTCTCAACATATAGATTAGATCAAACAATTTACAATTGACTCCATCTTCAGAATCCGAGATTCAATAATCTCCCTCTTTTTTATGATGACAATCAATTGATGATGAAGTTAATCTTAACGCCCCCTATCTATATGCCATACTTGAGAAATGACATTCTTGAATTCAAGGCCTTTGAATTCAAGAATCAAACCGATAAGTTAAATTCATTAAACTTATCAATATGCATATCATGATTCCTATCATGATCTAACATTCTCAAAATGATGTCAAGGCATAACATCCATTTTCAAGTTTTGATATTTTAAATATGAAGGATGACAAACATAGCAATTCATCATTCAATGGCAAGATATCAATTATAAAATTACAAGTTAAGCTCTTGATATCTTATCATAATGAAGAAAATTTATCAAGCAAATATTTCAAATATATATGATGAAATACATTGCATATGTTTGTCATCAATTTACCACATTTTGGTATTATTTCTCCCCCTTTGTCATCAACAAAAAGGAGAACGATTCATCAATGCAATTATGGTAAAAATTCATGCCACATTTTAATTTATATACCAATCATATTTCAAGCATTCATGATATGGTATCTGGTATCTGTTAGGATCAAGAGGTCGGCACTAAGAGGGGAGGTGAATTAGTGCAGCGGAAAAAAACGTCTTCAAAAACTTTCATACGATAAAATCTGTTTACGTTGAAAATGATTTCGGAAACTTAACTTAAAAGTGTATGGAAGGGTGACTAAGTAAAGTAGTTTGCAGTAAGTAAATAGCAACAATAGAAATGCAAACCAGATTTTAGAGTGGTTTGGTCAACGTAACCTATATCCACTTTCGGCTTCCTCCTCCGACAAGGTCACCGGCATCCACTAGAGGTCTTCCTTCAATAGGTGAATACCAACCACCTTTTACACCCTTCTTCTCCTTTTCCCGGGTTTAGGAGACAACCCTTACAAGCACTCATACTCCTCTTACAGAATTCTAAACTTAGATTGGAGAGAATTTCTAAAGAGATTGCAGCATCGTTTTCTCACTTTTGAATACTCTGTGCTTGTATCTTTTAACCAAGGATGAGAGGGGTATTTATAGGCTTCAAGTTGATTCAAACATGAAGCCTAAAAAGATCTCATCCCAAGTTTCTCGGGCACGAGCGGTACCACCGCTTGCGCTGGGCACCGCCAGTGTTAGTCTGACATACACTAAGCTAGGCGGTACCATCGCCCAATCCGATAGTACCACTGCTTGGGACGTTGTGTTGGGTAGTACCACCACCCAGACTGGTGGTACCACCACCTGGCACCTTACCATGGGCGGTACAACCGCCTAGGCTGCCGGTACCACCGCCAACATAGTCTCGAAGATTGTCCTATGATGGTGAGACTTCTTGAGGCACTATTTGGGCCTCTTATTGGGCCCAACATAGTCCTTACATGGGCCTAGATGACCCCTAATTGGGTTGGCCCAAATCCAAACCCAATTACATGCTAACTACGATTCCTAAGACATTTGCTAAGCTAAACAAGTCCCTATGTCTTGGTTTCTTCCGATTAACTTTCGACGAACTCTTAGCAATGTTCTGGCGGACTCCCGGCAAGCTCTTGGACTTCACAATGATCTTCTTGGTGAGTTCCAATGAGCTTCTCTGGCAAGCTCTTAGACTTTTCAGCTGGTTTCGACAGAACTTCCGACAAACGTCCAGACTTCCGACGAACTCTCGAACTCCCAACGAAATCACGTCCTTGACTCCAAGACTTCATTTTGCTTCATGCCTTGCTATCGTAGTTGATCCTGCATATGTAAAATATACTTCTATCTAGACAATTAATACTAAGCATTAATCATGTTGTCCGGCATGTCATTGGTCCCTCGATGCTTCGTCCGATTCTTCGGCTCATCATCATCTCTTGTGGCCTATTGCCCAATTGGCCAATTGACTCTGCAACTCTGATATCCTTAGTGCAATATCCGCTCTTCTTGGCCCGATGTCCGAATCCATGACCCGAAGCCTTCTATCGATATGTCAACCGATCCTCCGGCTCGACGTCCAATCTTCTAACATGTTTTCTCCTGGCACAACATGATTCTTCCTACTTTAATTGTCTCATCCTGATCAAAGCATCCTGCATCACTCAAAACACAGATTAAATCATAAATACTATAAATTGGTTTCATCATTAAAATACGAGATTCAACAATCTCCCCCTTTTTTATGATGACAACCAATTGATGACGGAGTTAACTAAACTCCTAGAGTTTAAACAAACTCCCCCTATCAATATGCCATATTTATAGAGACTCTTAGATTCAAAAATCCAAGCAAACATGTCATGATCAAATCATGCATAATATCAACATACTTCTCCCCCTTTATCATCAACAAAAAGGAGAAGTTCAATTCTCATGTGTTTGAGGTATTAGTTCAAATTATTGCATAAAAAACATAATATCCATTTTTATTATCATGCAAGCTAGAAAACATTGAGCAAGTGCTACATCATATTAGAACATGCAAGCTATCCAGTTTTAGATATGCAAGGTAGTAAGATAGCATGTTCTATATCATACAAGCTAGCGATTTTCAAGATAGCAAACTCTTTCTTCTCTTTTGAGAAGTGTCATTTTTTATTCCTTTGCAAAGTGCAAGCTAGCAAATTTTACACATATGAAAGTTCGTAAAGTTTTACATCGTTTGAGATAAGCAAGATTTTTGCTTCTCTTTATGATATCCAAACTAGCAACTGTTGCTTTTTTTTGCGATGCACAAGTTAGCAAATTTTGCTTCATTCTTGAATTGTGTAAGCTAGCATCTTTCCCTTTGATATGTGCACATTAGCAACACTTTCTCCCCCTTTGTCATTGGCAAAAAGAAGGGAAGACCCTTTACATCAATTTTGAAATTATGACAAAGGTAAGGTAACAAAGATGAAAAATCAAGTCATGAATATCAAAACAATTTTTCATCATGAATATTTCATCATTGCATGCATCAAAATAATATCATGATTGTTTCATGTATTCATATCATCACATGAAGAATATAAAAAAGAACTTGGTGATGAGATATACTTCATAAATTCAAAGAATTTTATATAATAAAATTCAAGTCATAAACCTTAAAAGATGTCATGAGAGAACACATAAACGATCTTGATTCATGTATAATATCTCTCAATTCATTATGAATCATAAAAATTATAATTCTGAAAAATCATGATTCGTTTGGACAAAAAGATTATCGATTCATGCATTTGAATAAATATTTTTAAATCATCACTTCAACTCATCAAGCATAATTTCAATATGTAAAATCATTAAACATGATACAATCATTTATTTTCCAAACATTCACCATTTAAAGCATTCATGATATGCATCATATCATCATAATAAAGAGCATAAGTATTGCATATATCATACCAAATCATCATATATATTTTCAAAATATATAAACTCATCATTATTCCCAATCATTATTCATATTATTTCAATCATTATTTCAATTATCACTATAACTCATCATGCACAAAATGTAAAATCATCTAACATGATACATACATTTATTTTCAAAATATTCATCATTATTTTCATGTATGATAATAAAGTATTCATGATACCAAACATTAAATCGACTTTTTTAAGTATTTATCACTTCATGATTGTTGGTACCAAACATTCATCATTAAATCACCATTTTGATCATTTATTTTCTCTTTAGCAATTGGCAAAAAGAAACCTAGGAGAAAGAATGATATAATATCTTGATTAATGCAGAAGAAATCTCTAGTTATAAATCTCAAAAAATCAAGATAAAGCTCATTCAAATTCAAATCGTCAAATCAAAATCGTTTTCAAGAGATTCATAAAATGAACATAAATAGATTCATTAATCTTCCTTTTTGAAAAATCGATAAAGTAGGAAAAAATAAATTCTTCAAGGAGAAACCTTTCCTCTTTTTAGTTGTTTCAATTTATTTGATTCAATTCATCGAAGCGTGCCTTTTTCATATATTCCAAATGAAAACAAGCATCATCGTTTAAAAACGAAACTTTCAATACACTATAAATCATCAAGCATAATTTTGAAATATTAACCTTCAAATCCTCATGCATAATATAAAATCATCAAGCAAGATACAAAATCGTTTAACATTTTCATTATGTCTTATAACATTATGTCTTTAAAACATCAAGTATTATTACATTAAACATAGAGCATTTTCATTTAAAGCAATACAAAAATTATTAAGATACGCATTATTACTTCATTACATCATTAAAGCTTCAAGCATGATTTCATAAGGCTTAAATCATTTTTCAATCAAAATCGGAAATCATCAAGAAGAAATTTTTCAAAAACATGCATAGGATTATCATTACATTTAAATCTAACATTTTGTTGTATTTTTATAAAACATGTAATTTTCATGATCATTTTCAAAATTACTAGAATGATAAGCATGATCCTAATTTTTTAGCATTTTCATTATACAATTAACCTAAATTAAAAATAACTCATGAAAAGACATCATGTAATTTCAAAATAAATTAAGGGGGTTTCGATTACCTTATCGTCAAAAGCCATTAAGGCGTAATTTGCCACCTCACCTTCGTTGATTTTCTCCTCTTCTTCGGAGGAGCTCGATTCATCCCAATTTGTGTTCTTCTTCTTGCGTTCAAAGCAAGCAGTTGCATTCTTTTTGTTCTTTAATTTTTGTTTGATGAACTTTTTAAATTTATTAGTGAGTTCAAGTTCACTATCACTTGAGCTTATGCTCGAGTAGTCTTCAATTGTTCTAAGTACCAAATCCTTCATGTTCTTTGGAAGGTGGTTTTGTTCATCATGTTCATCATGTGCATTGTGCACCATTTCATATGTCATCAATGAACCGATAAGTTTTTCAAGTGAAAAAATATTTAAATATTTTGTTTCTTGTATTACCGTTACTTTCGATTCCCAAGTTTTAGAAAGTGATCTTAAGATCTTGTTAATGAGTTAAAAATTTAAAAAACTTTTACCAAGTACTTTTAAACCATTGACGACATCCGTAAAACGGGTATACATATCAACAACGGTTTCGCATAGTTTTATATGAAAAAGTTTAAAATCGTGCATTAAAAAATTAACTTTAGAATCCTTAACTTTGCTAGTACCTTCATGTGTGATTTCAAGATTATGCCAAATGTCGAAAGCTATTTCGCACATAGAAACCCGATTAAACTCGTTTTTGTCTAAGGCATAAAATAAGGCATTCATAGCCTTTGCATTTAGAGAAAACGTCTTCTTCTCCAAATTATTCCAATTGTTAATTGGAAGAAAAGACATTTCAAATCTATTTTTGACTATGTGCCATAAATCGAGATTCAATGAAAGCAAAAAAACTCTCATTCGAGTTTTTTTAATAAATGTAGTCCGACCCATTGAAAAATGGAGGACGAATGAGAGAGTGACCCTCTTGAAAGCCGAAATGAGCCATTTCTCTTGGGTGTTAAACCAAATAAGAAATACAAGGCTTTGATACCAATTGTTAGGATCAAGAGGTCGGCACTAAGAGGGGGGGTGAATTAGTGCAGCGGTAAAAAAACGTCTTCAAAAACTTTCGTACGATAAAATCTGTTTATATTGAAAATGATTTTAGAAACTTAACTTAAAAGCATATGGAAGCATAGTGACTAAGTAAAGTAGTTTGTAGTATATAAATGACAATAATAAAAATGCAAACCAGATTTTAGAGTGGTTCGGTCAATGTGACCTACATCCACTTTCGGCTTCCTCCTCCGATGAGGTCAACGGCGTCCACTAAAGGTCTTCCTTCAATAGGCGAAGACCAACCACCTTTTACACCCCTCTTCTCCTTTTCTCGGGTTTAGGAGGTAACCCTTACAAGCACTCATACTCCTCTTACAAAATTCTAAACTTAGAGTGGAGGAGGGAATTTCTAAAGAGATTGCAGCAGCATTTTCTCACTTTTGAATACTCTGTGCTTGTATCTTTTAACCAGGGATGAGAGCGGTATTTATAGGCTTCAAGTTGATTCAAACATGGAGCCTAAAAATATCTCATCTTGGGTTTCTCGAGCACGGGCAGTACCACCGCCTGCGTTGGGCGGTACCACCGCTAGTGTCAATCTAACACTGACACTGAGCTGGGCGGTACCACCCTCCAGTCCAATGGTACCACCACCCAGGATGTTGTGCTCGGTGGTACTATTGTCCAGACTGGCGGTACCACCACCTATCACCCTGCTAAGGGTGGTACCACTGCTTGACACAATCTCGAAGACTGTGCCATGACAGTGAGACTTCTTGGGACACTATTTGGGCCTCTTATTGGGCCCAACACAGTCCTTACATAGGCTTAGCCGACACCTAATTGGTTGACCCAAATCCAAATCCAATTACGTACTAACTACGATTCCTAAGACATTTGCTAAGCTAAACAAGTCCCTATGTCTTGGTTTCTTCCGGTGATCTTCTGACGAACTTCCGACGAACTCTCGACAATGTTCCGGCGGACTCCCGATAAGCTCCTGGACTTCATGACCATCTTCTTGGCGAGTTCCGATGAGCTTCTCTGGCAAGCTCCAAGACTTCTTGGCTGGTTCCGACAAAACTTCCGACAAACGTTTGGACTTCCGACAAACTCTCAAACTCCCAATAAAATCTCATCCTTGACTTCGGTACTTCATTTTGCTTCATGCCTTACTATCATAGTTAATCCTATACATATAAAATATACTTTGATCTAGACAATTAATACTAAGCATTAATCAAGTTGTCCGGCATGTCATTGGTCCCTTGACGCTTCGTCCGATTCTTCGGCGTATCGTCCTCTATTACGACCTATTACCCAATCGGCCAGTTGACTCCGCAACTCTGATATCCTTGGTACAATATCCGCTTTTCTTGGCCCAATGCCCGAAGCTTTCTGTTGATACGTTGACCGATCCTTCGACTCGACGTCCAATCTTCTTACATGTTTTCCTCCGACACAACATGATTCTTCTTGCTTTAATTGTCTCATCCTGATCGAAGCATCCTGTATCACTCAAAATGCAGATTAAATGATAAATACTATCAATTGGTTTCGTCATCAAAATACGAGATTCAACAGTATCATTCAAAAGTTCTCACATTAAAAGTTATAAATATTTAAAAATATGGCTTCCATCAACTTTTCCCTTTTTATTTTTCATCAAAACTTTGCATGAAAAAGGAGAGTAAGGAGGAAAATCCAATGAGAACCAACTTTGAATAAAGTTAAAAACGATAAAAGAGTATCATTAAATCATGCTTCAATTTTCACAAGGATTAAGATATTCATGTGAAATCAAATCCTCATTTTTGCAAGTGTTCATCTCATAAAAAAGAATCATAAACGTTCTTCCTTCATTAAGAAAAATTTTATGTGAAAGAATCATCATATGAAAGACGAAAGAAATTCCGTGAATAAGCCTTTATAATGAGAGGATCATCACATCAAATCCATTTCTCAATAAAAATTCACAAGAGATAAATCCGAGAGATGCATTTGTCAATGAAATCTATGAAGTGATTGAGTTTATCAAAAGTAATGGAGCAAGGGTATGAAGTAAACTTGATACCAAGGAAGATAAAAACGAAATAGGTTCATGAAAGCTCTATTCATGGAATACATTAAGTGAAAGATAGTCCAGAAAAGATATATATCAAATTCATGTATTTGAACAAATTAACATTTCTAACTCTCTTCTAATAAAATCATATTGTTCTTCACTTAAAGATTTTGTAAAGATATCGACTAATTGATGTTTCGTATTAATAAACTCTAAGATTACAACATGATTAGTGACTTGATCTCATATAAAGTGATGCCTAATATTAATATGTTTTGTTCTAAAGTATTGAATAGGATTTTTTGTTAAACATATTGTACTTGTGTTATCACATTTTATGGGAATGTTTTTAAGATGAATCTTGCAATCCTCTAAAGTGTTTTTATCCACACAACTTGTGCACAACATGCACTAGCTGCAATGTACTCAGCTTCGGTTGTAGATAATACAACCGGGTTTTGTTTCTTGGAAAACCACGAAACAAGTTCATGTCCTAAAAATTGACATGTTCCGGATGTGCTTTTTCTATCTAATCTATATCTAGTAAAATCTGCATCAGCATAAGTAATTAGCTTAAAGTTCTCGGATTTTGGATACCATAATCCTAGATTTGTGGTTCCTTTAAGATATCTAAGTATTCTTTTAACTACTTTGAGATTAGATATCTTAGGATTAGATTGAGACCTTGCACAAAATTCTACACTAAACATGATATTCAGTCTAGTTGCAGTGAGGTAAAGTAAACTTCCTATCATACCCCTATAAGCTTTTTGATCAAAGCTTTCTCTACTTTCATCAATTTCTAACTTAGTAGAGGTGCTCATAGGAGTGTTGATAGCCTTTGAGCTATCCATATTAAACATTTTTAGTAAATCTAAAGCATATTTTGTTTGACTAAGAAATATATCATTACTTAGTTGTTTGATTTATAAGCCCAAAAAGAAAGTTAATTCCCCCATCAAACTCATTTCAAATTCAAGACTCATACTTTTAGCAAATGACTCACATAGAGATTCATTCGTAGAACCGAAAATAATATCATCAACATAAATTTGAATAATAAAAAATTTATTTTTAAAATTTTTGATAAACAATATAGTATCGACCTTGTCTTTAGAGAAATTATTTTTAATAAGAAATGAACTAAGTCTCTCATACCAAGCCCTTGGGGATTGTTTTAAACCATAGAGAGCTTTAGTCAATTTAAATACATGATTAGGGAGATTATCATTCTTAAATCCAAGAGATTGTTCAACATAAACTTCTTCAGAAATAAAGCCATTAAGAAAAGTACTTTTAACATCCATTTGAAATAACTTAAAATTATTACTACTAGCATAGCCAAGGAGCATCCTTATGGCTTCTAATCGAGCCACAAGAACGAAGGTCTCTTCATAATCATTACCTTCTTCTTGGTTGAAACCTTTGGCCACTAATCTAGCTTTGTTTCAAACCACGATACCAAATTCATCTTGCTTGTTTCTAAAGACCCATTTAGTACTAATAACTAAATGGTCATTTGGTCTAGGAACAAGCTTCCACACCTCCTTTCTCTCAAATTGATTTAACTCTTCTTGCATTATAATAACCCATGAATCATCTTTCATGCTCTCGTCAATTCATTTAGGTTCGATTTGGGAGAGAAAAGAAGTGTTAACATAAAAATTTTTAAGAGAAGAACGAGTTTGATCCTTTTAGATGTTTCTCCTATGATTAGCTCCTTAGGATGAGCATCTACATACTTCCAATCCTTGGGTAAGGATGTTTTGGAAGTAGATGCATCCAAGTTGTTAGATGGAGAAAGGGTTTCATTCAAATTCAAAGCATTAAAATTACCATCATCATCAAAATCATTTTTCTTAACTTCGAAAACCTTATTAAAAACAACATGAATAGATTCTTCTAGAATCAAAGTTCTTTTATTAAAGATACGAAATGCTTTAGAAATAGAAGAATAGCCAAGAAAAATTCCTTTATCGAATTTAGCATCAAATTTTCCTAAGGCATCTTTTTCATTCAAGATAAAACACTAACACCCAAAAACTTTAAAATATGAAACATTTGGTTTTTTGTTGTTCCATAACTCATAAGGAGTTTTGGTGAGTAAGGGTCTTACTCGAACTCTATTCATGACATAGCATGCTATATTTATGGCTTCGGCCTAAAAATATTTGGGTAGGCTATGTTCATTTAACATGGTTCTTGCCATTTCTTGTAAGTTTATATTCTTTCTATCTACTATATTTTCTTGTAAGTTTATATTTGGAGTAGAGAAGTTGTGGTTGTATCCATTAGATTTACAAAATTCTTGAAAATCATGGTTTTGAAATTCACCACCGTGATCACTTCGAATCGACGAAATCATATAACCCTTTTCATTTTGAACAAGTTTACAAAACTTAGAGAAATATCTAAAGCATTCACTTTTGTGTGCCAAAAAATAAGTCCATGTGTATCTACTATAATCATCTACTATGACAAATGCGTATTTGCTACCTCTTAGGCTTGATATAGCAATTGGTCTAAACAAGTCCATATGGATCAATTGCAAAGGTCTAGAGGTACTTATTACGTTCTTAGGTTTGAAGCTACCTTTTATTTGTTTTCCTAGTTGACATGCATCACACACATTATTTTTGACAAACTTGATATGAGGAATTCCTCTTACGAGTACTTTCGATGAAATTTGAGAGATTAGTTTCATGCTAGCATGACCTAACCTCCTATACCAAAGCCAAGCATCATCATTCAAAACCGTAAAACATATTTCATTACAAAGATCATTAATGTCAATATTGTATATTTTATTTTATTTTACTGCAATCATATATGTGTTTTTGTATGATTTTTCAATAATGCAAGCATTAGATTCAAATTTAATAATATATCCTTTATCATACAATTGACTAATGCTCAAGAGGTTATGCTTTAAGCCAACAACTAACAACACATCTTCAATAAAGAAGTTAGATTTGTTACCTATGGTTCCTTTGCCAATGATTTTACCCTTGTTATTGTCTCTGAATGTGACATATCCTTCGTCTATGCTAGTGAGCTTAGAGAATTGAGATGGATCTCCGGTCATATGCCTTGAGTATCTACTATCAAGGTACCATCTCTTGCTCCTAGCTTGTGATGGTAAACGTTTCTACAAAAAAGGATGATTTTTAGGTACCCATTTGACCTTGGGTGCCTCAAAAATCAATCGGCTTAACTTATCATGTTGTATGGAATTCTTTATGATTCCTTTAGGAACCTAAATCAATTTGTGTGGGCTACACTTCTTAAATGGACAATGATAAGCTACATGTCCAAGTTTACAATAAAATTTGCATTTGTTTTAGGGTGAAATATGTAAGATAGGGCCTTTAACAAAGGTGGTTGGATTTTGGTGAGAGCTACTTACAAATCTGATTCTACTTTTTTTAATGAACTTGACCCTTATTGGCAAGGATCATGTTCAAGGACTTGCTACCAACCTCAAATTTCTCTAAGGTTTCTTTGAGTAGCAAGTTTTCCTTTCTAAGTGTTTTTACTTTATGGCATTTCGTACATGGAGCTAAACTATCATTATGCTCAACTTTTAATATATTGTAATCATTAACAAGAGAATCATGCTCCTATTTTAATAATTTATATTTTTTACTAGTTGATTTATATTTATCAAATAAATCATGAAAAGCATTTAATAGTTCATCAAATGATAAATTTGCATCAATTGAACTTGTTACCTCATCTGCAATGGCCATTAGTGCATAGTGAGCAACTTGTTTGGTGTTGGTTGGCTCCTCTTCTTCGGATTCACTTGAGTCATCCCATGTTGTTTTGAGAGCCTTCTTTGGTGTCCTCTTCTTGGCTTGGGGACATTCGCTCTTATAGTGTCCTGGCTTCTTGTATTCGTAGTATATTACTTGATCTTTCTTGGGTTCAAATTTATTTTTAGTGTCATTTTTAAATTTATTCCTTCTTATGAATTTTTTGAACTTTCTTGTTAAGAGTGCCAAGTCTTAATCATAGTCCTCATCACTTGACTTTTCTTTCAAGTAGTCTTCTTATGTTCTCAATGCTATATCCTTCCTGTTCTTTGGATGGGTATTCTCAAGCTCTTCATGAGCTTTGCATGTCATTTCATAGGTCACTAGTGACCCAATTAGTTCTTCAAAAGAAAAGTTATTTAAATCTTTGGCCTCTTGAATGGTCATAACTTTAGGGTCCCAACTCTTTGGAAGGGATCTTAAAACTTTATTAAAGAGTTCAAAATCTGAGAAACCTTTACCAAGTCCTTTTAGACCATTGATGACATCCGTAAATCGGGTATATATGTCTCCAATGGTATCACTCAGTTTCATTCGAAACAACTTATAAGAATGCATTAAAAGATTAATTTTTGACTCCTTCACTTGACTAGTGCCTTCATGAGTCACTTCGAGTGTGTGCCAAATGTCAAAAGTCATTTCACAAATTGATACTTGATTAAACTCATTTTTATCTAATGTACAAAACAAGGCATTCATAGCCTTGACATTTAAATAAAAGTCTTCTTCTCCGACTCATTTCAATTGTTTATTGGAAGAGAAGACTTTTGAAAACCATTTTTGACAATGTTCCAAAGTTCAAAATCCATTGAAATTAGCAAGATCCTAATTCTAGTCTTTCAATATATGTAATCCGTCTCATTAAATATGAGCAAACGTGTAATTGAATGGCCCTCTAGATTGCCTACAAATATCATCTCTCTTGGGTTTTAAACCAAACGAGAGTGAACCTTGCTCTGATACCAATTGTTAGTATCAAGAGCGGCACTAAGAGGGGGGGTGAATTAGTGCAGTAGAAAACTTTCATTATTTCAAAAAACTTGTTTCGATTAAAATTGATTCCGACGAGAATGGTTTCAATTCAATCTGTTTCGGAAAGAATTTGTGGTGAATCTGATATTTTGATGATGAAACCAATTGATAATTGTGTTTATGTTTTAATATGTATTTTAAGTGATGCAGGATGCTTCAATCGAGATGAGACAATTAAAGTAGGAAAAATCATGTTGGGTCAGAGGAACATGTCAGAAGATTGGACGTCGAGCCGGTAGATCGATCGACGTATCGATAGAAGGCTTCGGGCCATGGATTCCGGCATTAGAACAAGAAGAGCGGGTATTGCGCCATGGATATCAGAGTTGCGGAGTCAACAAGCCGATTGGGCAATAGGCCGTAGGAGAGGACGATGCGCCGAAGAATCAGACGAAGCGTCGAGGGACTAATGACATGTCGGACAACTTGATTAATGCTTAGTATTAATTGTCTAGATCGAAGTTTGTTTTACATGTGCAGGATTAACTACAATGGCAGTAAGACATGTAGTAGGTGTTGCGCCAAAGTCAAGATCAAGATCACATTGGGAGTTTGAGAGTTCGACAGAAGTCCGGACGGTCGTCGAAGGTTCTGCAGGAACAAATCCGAGAAGTCCAGGAGCTTGCTAAAGCAGCTCATCGAAACTCGCTAAGAGGATCATCGCAAGTCCAAGAGTTTGTTGGAAGTCTGCCGGAACATCGCCGAGGGTTCGTCGGATGTTCGCTGGAAGTTCACCAGAAGCTCGTCGGAAGAAGCGATTGATACACCGGAACACGAGTTGTAGTATTAATGTCTTAAATGTCGTAGTTAGCATGAAGATTAAATTACGAATGGGAGGTGGTCCCATTAACTTAATCTGGTCATTGGGCCCTTGATAGACCCAAATTGGGTCGAATGGATCAGTCCATTCGGACCCAGATTTCCTAGCCGGCGGTGGCATCGCCTAGAAGCTCAGTCTCTGAGCGAAGTCAGGCGGTGGTACCACCCCTGTCAGGTGGTGGTACCACTTGAGCTCGATCTCCGAGCGAAGTTAGGTAGTGGTACCGCCCCTATCAGATGGTGGTACCGCCTTAGCTCGGTTTCCGAGCAGTGTTAGGCGGTAGTACCACCCAGTTATGGCGGTGGTACCGCCAAGACCCTGGAAATCCGGGAGATGACACTTTTGAGCTCCAAATTCAAACCAGTTGGGGCCTATATAAATCACACCCTTTCCTGAATGAAAGAGCACCAAAAGCTTGCATTTATTCTAAGAATTTGAGAGCTTAAAAGTGTTGTAAAAGGCTAGAAGTTCTTCTCCCTCTTTCCTTCTAAGTTATGATCATTCAAGAGAGGAGTGGAAATCTATAAGAGTTGTCTCCTAAGCCTGTTAAAAGGAGTAAAGCTGTAAAAGGGTGGTTGGCTTTTGCCTTTTGAAGGAAGGCCTCTAGTGGACGTCGGTGACCTCGTCGGAGGAGGAAGCCAAAAGTGGATGTAGGTCAAGATTGACCGAACCAATCTAAATCTCGGTTTGCATTTATATTCTGCTCTTTATCTTAACTGCAAACTACCTCCATTGCTTTACATCATCTATACTTCTGTTTGCTCTCAAGTTAAAGTTCTTTCCAAAATGGTTTTCGTACGAAAGTCTTTTTAACCAATGAAATATTTTCGCTGCACTAATTCACCCCCCCCACTCTTAGTGCTCTTGATCCTAATAATTGGTATCAAAGCCTCGTTATTTCTCACTTGGATTAACACCCAAGAGAAATGGCTCTTTTCAGCAACCAAGAGGGTCACTCTTTCATTCATCCTCCCTTTTTCAATGGGACAGACTATACTTATTGGAAATCTCGAATGAGAGTTTTCTTGCTTTCGTTGGATTTCAATTTATGGCACATTGTCAAATTCGATTTTAAAAGGTCTTCTCTTCCAATAAAAGATTGGAATGATTTGGAGAAGAAGACATTTTCTTTAAATGCTAGAGCTATGAACGCTCTATTTTGCGCCTTAGACAAAATCGAGTTTAATCAGGTTTCTACTTGCGAATTGGCTTTCGACATGTGGCACACTCTTGAAATCACACACGAAGGTACAAGTAGTGTTAAAGATTCTAAAGTTAATTTTTTAATACATGATTTTGAGCTTTTTCGAATGAAGCCGAGCAAAACCATTATTGACATGTACACCCGTTTTACGGATGTCGTCAATGGTTTAAAAGCTCTTGGCAAACGTTTTTTTAATTTTGAACTCGTTAACAAGATTTTGCGCTCACTTTCTAAAACTTGCGATTCAAAAGTAATCGTTATTCAAGAATCAAAAGATTTGAACCATTTCCCTCTCAATGAACTAATAGGGTCTTTGATGACCTATGAATTAATGTGCAATGCACGTGAAGAACTTGAGAACCACCTTCCAAAGAACATGAAGGATTTGGGACATAGAACATTTGAAGACCACTCGAGCATAAGCTTAAGTGATGGTGAACTCGAACTTTTATTGAAAATTATGAAACAAAAATTTAAAAATAAAAAGAACGCAACTACTTGCTTTGAATGCAAGAAGAAGAACAAAAATTGGGATGAATCAAGCTCCTCCGAAGACAAGGATAAAATCAAGAAAGGCGAGATGGCAAACTAAGCCTTAACAACATTCGACGATGAGATAATCAAAATGCCTTTAATTTATTTCGAAATTATATGATATTTTTCATGATGCATTTTTCTTTTTTATTTAGTTCAGAATTAATTTTCTTGAAAATTATAAATTTAATAATTTAATAATGAAAATACAAAAATTAGGAATCGTGCTTATCATTCTAGTAATTTTGAAAATAATCATGAAAATTGCATGTTTATGATAAACAAAATAATTTTGATTAGAAATGCCTTATGAAATCATGCTATATGTGGTTAAGAAGTAATAATGTGTATCATGTTGATTTCCATTGTTATTTATCGATTTTGATTAAATTAAATCATGTTTGATTTGAAATAATGCATAATGATGTAATGAAAATATTAAATATTTTGATACCATGATTAACAATTTTATGCATGAGATTTTAAAGTTATACATGATGATTTTTGTGGTTTATTAATCTTGATGGTTTTTATGACGAAATTTATTTGTCGATCCTAAATGATTAATGATATATATTTTTTTGGCACAAAAAGGACAAAGATATGCTTGTATGAAACAACTAAATAGAGAAAAATATTTTTCTTGAAAATTATTTTTCTCTATCTTATTGACTTTGATTAATCTATTTTATCATCTTTTTATGAATCTCTTGAAAATGATTTTGATTTGATGATTTGAATTTGAATGAGCTTTATCTTCATTTTTTGAGATTTATAACTTGAGATTTACTCTCTAAATATCGAGATCTTTTATCCTCAATGTTTCTTTTTGCTATCTACTATCCAAATGAATCATGATTGGTATCATTGCTATATTTCTTCTTGTTGTGTACTAAAGAGAAAATTCTCCTAAATGAATCATAATTTTTTGGAACCACAATTTTTTTATGATTCATAATGAATTGAGAAATTTTATATGCTTGAATTAATATCTTGTTCTCCTACAAGATTGAATGAATTTTATCTATATCATGATCTCCTAAGAATTCCTTTCATTTTTTTAAAGAGGAGATGTATCAAAATGAATCATGTCTTTTAGTATTCACATGATTTTATCTTTTCATGATATGATTTTTATGCAATTCTTTGTGTTCATGAAATATTTATCTCATCACCCAATAATTCTTCTTGATATTCCTTATGTGATTATATGAATACATGAAATATTCATTAATTTGTTTTTATGTATACAAATAAGAAGTTTCGATCATGCATGGTAGGATGTAATTTGACAAAATTGGTACCATCATGATGTGAAATAAATGATGATTTGGAATCACGCATGTAATGATGATTTTATATACATGATGATTGGGAATTATGCATACAATACTTTAACTTATGATAATGATGCATGCAATGATGAAATATTTATGATAAAATAATTATTTTAACATTCACGACTTGAATTTTCATCTATGCTATTTACCTTTGTCATAATTTAGAAATTAACGTAAAGGGTCTTCCTTTCTTTTTGACAATGACAAATGGAGAGCAAAACAAGCTAGAAAGCTAATTTGCTAGCTTGAATAATTCAAGAAGAGAGCAAATATTATACTTCTCAAAAGAGAAAAAATTGCTATCTTGAACATCACCAAGAAAGTACTATTTTGCAAATCTCAAGACGCACAAATGCAAACATGCAAAATTTGTAATTTTGCATATCATTAAAATTTATGATGCTTTGGTGATTATACATGTTATAAAATATTGTAAGATTCACTAGCTTGCATGATATAGAACTTGCTATCTTGAACATCACCAAGGAGTGCTATCTTGCCTATCTCAAGAAGCAAAAAGTTAATTTGCACATCTAGCAAAACTTATATTTCAAGAAGCAAGAGTTGCTTTCTTGAACATCTCAAAATTGCTAGCTTGCATGTTTTAAAATGTTGAAAAAAATTTTGCTAGCTTGTATTTTGATGATAGTAAACTTGCATTATGGTAAAAATGGATATTATGTTCTTTATACAATGAGTTGAACTTATATCACAAATACTTGATTGTTGTACTTCTCCTTTTTGTTGATGACAAAGGGGGAGAAGTACGTTGATTATATGGCATGATTTTATCATGACATGTTGCTTAGATTTTTGAATCCAAGAGTTTCTATCAATATGGCATATTAATAGGGGGAGTTTATTTAAACTCCGGGAGTTAAGTTTAACTCCGTCATCAATTGGTTGTCATCATAAAAAAGGGGGAGATTGTTGAATCTCGTATTTTGATGATGAAACCAATTGATAATTGTGTTTATGTTTTAATCTACATTTTAAGTGATGCGGGATGCTTCGATCAGGATAAGATAATTAAAGCAGGAAAAATTATGTTGGGCCGGAGGAACATGTCAGAAGATTAGATGTCGGGTCGGTGGATCGGTCGACGTATTGATCGGTGGATCCGAGAGTTAAGGTTAACTCCATCATCAATTGGTTATCATCATCAAAAAGGGCGAGATTATTGAATCTCGGATTTTCATGATGAAATCAATTGATAGTATTTATGATTTGATCTACGTTTTGAGTGACGTAGGATGCTTCGATCAGGGAGAGATAATTAAAACAGGAAGAATCATGTTGGGCCGGAGGAAAACATGTCAGAAGATTAGACGTCGGGCCGAAGGATCGGTCGATGTATTGACAGAATGCTTCGGGCTATGGATTCGGGCATCGGGCCAAGAAAAGCTGATATTGCACTAAGGATATCGGAGTTGCAGAGGTCAACTGGCCAATTGGGCAATAGGCCTCGAGAGAGGACGATACGCCGAAGAATCGGATGAAGCGTCGATGGACCAATGACATGCCGGATGACATGATTCATGCTTTGTAATAATTGTCTAGATTGAAGTGTGTTTTTATGTATGTAGGATTAACTACGATAGCAAGACATAAAGCAAAATGAAGTCCTAGAGTCAAGAACGTAATTTCATTAGGAGTTCAAGAGTTCGTCAGAAGTCGAGACGTTCGTCAGAAGTTCTACCAGAACCAACCGAGAAGTCCAGGAACTTGCCAAAGAAGCTCGTCGAAACTCGCTAAAAAGATCATCATGAAGTCCAGGAGCTTGCTAGGAGTCCGCCGAAACATCGTCGAGAGATCGTCGGAAGTTCGCGAGTATATCGTCGGAAGCTCACTGGAAGAAATCAGACTTATCTTGCTTAGAATATGTCTTAGGAATCATAGTTTATATAGGCCCCAATCAGTTTGAAATTGGAGCTCAAAAGTATCCATTTCCATATTTCCGGGGTCCTGACGATACCACCGCCATAATTGGGCGGTACTATTGCCTGTCATATGTCACTGAACAGTACTACCACATAGTCTAGGCGGTACTACCACCTAACAGTGCTCGAAGACCAAGCTTAGGTGGTACCACCGCTTGATAGGAGCGGTGCCACCGCTAGCAATAAAAATTGCAGGCGGTACCACCACCTGACAAGGGCAGTACTACCGCCCAGAACTCCTAGGAGACCAAGTCTCTTGGGCGGTGCCATTGTCGGCCAAGAATTCTAGGTCCGAATGGGCTGTTCTATTCGACCCAATTTGGGTTTGTTAAGGGCCCAATTGGCCCCTGATTAATTTAGTGGGATCACCTCCCAATCCTAACTTAATCTACATACTAACTATGACAATTAAGACATCATTATTGTAATTTGTGTTCCGGTGCGTCAATCGCTTCCTCCAGCGAGCTTCCGGCGAACATCCGACGAACCCTCGGTGATGCTCTAGCGGATTCCCGGTAAGCTCCTAGACTTTGTGACAATCTTCTTGGCGAGTTCCAACGAGCTTCTTTGGCAAGCTCCTGGACTTCTCGGATTGTTCCCGCAGAACTTCCGACGAACGTCCGGACTTCTGACGAACTCTCGAACTCCCAATGTGATCTTGGTTTTGACTCCGGCTCAACACCTGTTGCATATCTTACTACCATTGTAGTTAATCCTTCACACTTATCTCAACATATAAATTAGATAAACAAATGACAATCGAGTTCATTATCAAAATCCGAGATTCAACAAAAGAAACAAAAATGCTATTATAATCTTATGAAAACTCTTCTTAAGCTCTAAGTGTTAGTCTTGTTTAAAAGAGGAGTGAATGGGGTTGTAAAGGTTCTCTTCTGAACTTGTCAAAAGGAGAATCGAGTTGTAAGGGTAGTTGATCTACGCCCATTGAAGGAAGATCGTTAGTGGATCTTGGGTGGCCTCGACGGAAAGGGAATCGACAGAGTGGATGTTGGTCACGATGGTGAACCACTATAAATCGGTTTGCATTTATATTCTTACTATTTACCTTCACTATAAACTACCATACTTCCTCATTACTTTAGCAACATACTCTTATTTAACGTTTTTTAAGTTAACATCTTTCTAAAATCAATTTTAATCGAGCGAAAGATTTTGAACCGACGTAATTTTATCCATTTGCATTAATCTCTCATACCGACTCGTTTCTAACAATGGTCAAATAAAATTTAATTAGAGATCAATTACAAATAATATTTATCAAATTTTTTAAATTTAATTTTTGTTAAGTAGTTCAATAATAGAATAACAACCATAATAAGTGTTGAATATTAATCAGCAAAAGAGAAAAAAAAACCTCATATGATAATTATGATAATATATAAATCATATCTTCATGTGAAAGATAAATATTATTTTATAATTTTAAATATATACATGTGAATAACTAAATGAATATCCAAGAATAATAATTAGATTTTATTTACCACATATAAAAATATAATCAATAAGTTATATGAGAAAACTATAAAAGTAAATCATAATTTATAGTTTTTTAAATCAAAATTAAATATAATCATGATAAAATTCAATCATAATTATAATAAATCATATTTATTAATTTTATAATTGAGGACATAAATTAGAAATTCTCAATTTCATAAGAGCAAAATTATAAATATATTGACAGGACATAAATTAAAATTACGTGATTTGTAAAGGGCAGAACTATCAAAATATTAAAAAGTATTAATAAAATATAGAAGGAAAAAATTATAATTTAACCAAGGCAACCTTAGGGTAAAACTATAATTTTATCAAAAACCCTAATCTGCCTACACCGCCGCTTACGCGGTTGTCGCTGATGCGACCGTCGCCTACGCACAACTATCGACATCGCGGCAGCTTGTGCCCACACATGGCTGCTGCCTACGAGTGGTTACTGACTATATGCCCCCCCCTTGCAGCACCTTCTTGGCGTGCGGCCACCGCCTGGGTGCAACCTCCTCATGCGCAACTATCGCTTGGGTGCAGCCTGTGCCCGTGCACGGTTGCTGCCCTCGTGCGGCTACCGCTTGAACACTGGTCCTCTCGGCGTGCGGTTGCCGCCTAGACATGGGTTTTGCCTATGCGCAGCTGCTGCCTAGACGCAGTTTGTGCCCGTGCGCAATCGCCGTCTAAGTGCGACCTGCCGGCACATGGTCGCCACCTTGGCGCGGCTTGCTCACCGCGGTCGCCGCTTTGGTGCGGCCTGCCCATGCACAGTTGCCGCTTGGGCACGATCTGCCTGCGCGCGGTCGCCACTTAGATGCGATTGTCGCCTGGGCACGGTTGCTGTCGTTGCTCGGTCGCTTGCACGATCAGCTTAGCAAGAACTAGTGTGACTGTTGCAATGCACGGTCGCTCACGACTACTAACGTGCACGTTGCACGACACAACTACTGCCACTAGTAGATCCATACGTAGCAAGGTGGGTAGTAGTGCCGCACAACAACCATTGCTACTTTGCGATAATTGACGATCGCATTTATAAAAAAATTATCTTTGTCCATGACAAAACAAAATAGATAGGAATACAAATCGATAAAATATGGATCATTCAATATCATAAATCAGAAAACAATAGATATAAAGTATTTGATTTCAAGAACTTAGTCTCTGATATCAAGCATAAAAACGGTTATATGTTATATGAAATACGAAAATAATCTTTTACACTAAAATTGAAATTAAATAACATTATATCTAATTTTACGATGCGTACCTTTTGATGTTAGGATCTACGAAGGTACCATTTTAGATCTAAAACCACATCAATTTGCAAGAAGAACTAGACTCTCCTTCTCTTTAACTGCGTCCTCTATGAGATATGTAACATATTTCTTTCGATCCCTAAAGGTCATGTTTATTTATAAGTAATAGCAAAGGGTTAAGATAAATTATTAAAAAAATTTATGTGGATCTTCACTTGTGCAACACTAACTTCATGATGGATGTACAGGAAGGTTGATGATGCTTAGCTGCAACCCCTACCTAAAGCAATTAATATGGCAAGTCACGAATCCCCACCGTTCCTTTGTTAGCCAGGAATCGAGAATATGCTAGAGAGAGACCAACTACATTGTCTAAACAGACAACACTAACGTTCTATTTATAAACAAGAGCATAAGGTTAAGATAAGTTATTAAAAAAGTTTATATGGGTCTTCGCTTGTGCAACACTACCTTCCTGATACATTGTCTAAACAGACAACACAGAAGCACAATGTCAGAGAAGCTCTTAACATCTATCTGTACAATCTCACAGTGTCAGCCTTCTAGTGAGTATCCTCTACAGTCTGTCCACTGTCCTATGACTTCTCTTGCATGCCATGCTTGCAGATATACTCAATTAATCCTTTGAGAACTGTTTCCAAACCAAACCAATTTGTCTACATCAAATTGACCTCTTGGATGCCCAAAGGGCTATCTATTTACACTACAACGCAGAAAACACACTACTGAGACAAAACACACAACACAGAAAACTGAAACCACTGAAGCAGGAGAGGTAAGTCTCCTCCATGAATCCTCTACTCGCAATATTATTACAACCAATCTCAGCTACGCTGCGGGCTCATGAGTCCCCACTGTCATGCCATGCGAAAACCATGTCCCCCAGCTCCGCCTTCAGGTCCTCCCAGCTGAATCCTTCGTCGTCGGCGCCGCTGCTGCTGGTGCCGCTGCAGTCTTCCAGTCTCATCTCAACTAGCATCAGCGGCGAGGCCACCTCCGACACCTCCACCGACAAGATCGAACCCTGCCTCGACAACCCGGCAGCAACCGTCCCTCCTGCTGATCCCTTCCGCCGATCCACCACGAAGCCCAGCTTCCCCCCCGTCTCCGAAATCCTCTCCAAGATCTTTTCGATGGAGTGTGTCGAGCTGAACCTCTTCTCCTTCTTGTTCTTGGCCTCGTCAAAGAGCCCAGACAAGTCCAGGCCCAACGACAGCAATATGATGTCGAATGCGTTCATGACGGGCGTGATATAATCTCTCGTCGTCGGAGGCTGGTCCACGATACTACTTAGCTGCGAGTCCAAGCTCAGGGACCGCTTCAGCCAAGGGTGCTCCATCAGTGCGGCGATGGTGATCCTGGTCTCGGGATTGGGGTCCAGCAGCCGGTACAGGAGCCGCCGTGCCGGCGGCGAAACCCATTTCGGAAACCCGTAGTCGCGCTTGTGAATCCTCCGGTACATGAGGGCGAGGTTAGCGTCGTCGAAGGGCAGAGAACCGGCAAGGAGGACGAAGAGAATGACGCCGCAGGACCAGGAATCAGCTTTGGCACCGTCGTAGCCCTTGCGGCGGATCACCTCGGGCGCGGTGTAGGCCGGGGTGCCGCAGGCCGTCTGGAGACGGCCGTCGCGGAGCTGCTCGGGGAGCGCCGCGAGGCCAAAGTCGGAGATCTTGAGGTTGCCGTCGCGGTCGAGGAGGAGGTTCTGGGGCTTGAGGTCGCGGTGGGCGACGCCGCGGGCATGGCAGTAGTGCAGGGCGGAGACGAGCTGCTGGAAGTAACGGCGGGCGGCGTGTTCCGGAAGGAGGCCGCCGCGGCGGGCTACGCAGGCGAGCAGGTCGCCGCCGGGGGCGTGTTCCATGACGAGGTAGATCTTGGAGCGGGTGGCCATGACCTCGTGGAGCTTCAGGATGTTGGGGTGGGCGAGGCGGCGCATGGCGGCCACCTCAGTCAGCACGCTGCGCGCCATGCCGGTACCCACAACCTCGGGCTTGTCGAGGACCTTGATGGCAACGGCGGCGCCGTCGCTGACCGAGCGCGCCAGGTAGACCTTGGCGAAGGTGCCACGGCCAAGGAGGCGGCCAAGCTCGTACCTGCCGAGGAGGACCTCCCGATGGCGCTTGGAGTTGGCGACCGGGGCGGAGCTTAACTTGCAGGGTCGCACCCGGTCCATGACTATACAATTACAAGAGGGAATCAAAGACGACAGGAGTAACGCACAAAACCAGCTCTTCTGTTTGAGCCCCACTCCCAACCCCCCTTCAATCTTGGGGGGGAGGGAGGGAAGTTGGGTAGGGGATTGTGTATTTAAAGCGACCATGCAAATTAGCTTCAAGAGATACTAATTATATTCTAAAAAGTTACCATGATTGATTGCTCCACAATATGATCTCAAACTCTTTTTATCGTTTTAAGCAAAATATTAATTTATTATTTAAAAAGGAAAAAAATCCAAGGACGTAATAATAAAAAATATTTATAGAATATGACACAAGAGAACCCTACAAGCTGAGCCAAATTTGTTCACATATCTAATCGGTCCATTGACATGAACGTTATCGATTGGTGGGAATAATCACATGAAAAGACGGACCAATTAATATAAAAAATTTGACGGTTCATCTTGTTTTGGGTCCGGTTGGAGTAGTGGAATTGGTATCAAATCATATTGCCATCAACTATGAATATATACTTTACAAATATATTAGCTAATTTAATTTAGTTGAGTAATAAGATTAACGATTGGATATGGTCCCCCTTGTCCTATGAAGCATGATTGCCATACGGGCGTTGGTGTGTAGTATGATAGTGAATAGCTACGTAGCATGTAAAGCTAACTATTGTATCGATGAAATCATGTAGATACCATGCTTGCTTTGCATGTCCTCTGTAATTTGTCTTTTGTGCCAAATGGTGGGTGCTTGCATTAAAGCATTAACGACAGCGGGAAGAAGCTTGATTCAAGGCAGACAAAAAGTGGTGTGAAAAAGAGAGTGAAATTAAAGATGCCCAAACAAGGTGTGAGGTCCTTTTCCATGGGAATTCACATGGAATATGAAAGCTAGAAGGAAAAGGCATCCATATCCAAAACTCTCAATGTATAATAGAAGAAGAACAAGACAGAATTATTGATAGTAGATAATATTTTCTAATTATACCTAGAACTTTTTTATTTTTTGTTGAGAAAATTCCTTTTAAAAAAAAAATATATTAATAAACTTCTCATCATCTTTTGCATCATACTTTAATTTATCATGGTATTAAAGTGGCTTGCTTAGAACGAGCTCTCTTCTCGTTGTCCCGACGATAGCAATTGTTCTTCACCGAAGCTCGACACATCCTAAGAAAGAACCTTTGCCTCTCTCCCCTCCAATCTCTCATTCTTGGTGTCTTCCCTTTCTCTTCCTAAGCCGGTGACAATGGTAGAAGCACTTGGTGAGTCGCGCACACACTCACATATCGACGACGACTATAGCTTCCTCCCCCTCTTCTTCCTAGAGTAAGACCTCCTATTCCATTGAGTCGACATCAAGAACTCTCTCTCCTATGTCTCGGTGCACCTCCAATGACATTAATTTGAAGTGACGATGACTATCTTGCTATCGTTGCTTTCTTCTCTATGATGACTACGACACTTCCTTGATGAATGACACATGTCTTCTCCCGCTGCCACTCTACATCATCCACTCGTTGTAGCCCATTGCTATAGCTCTCTGCCCCAAAGCGACATGTCCTCACCGACGGCAATCTCTACCCCAACTTGATGCATTGTCCAATAACGACTGTGTCACTTCTTCGCATCTCTAAAGTCAGCCACTTGACACATCCAGCCATTGTTGTCGCCCAGCCGACCACAACTCAGCAATCCATCCATCACATGTGCCACACTTGGCAGATATGTCGCATCAAGGCAACTCACTGCTCACGGTGCTGGACTTCGCAAGCGTCATCTAGGCTACTCTTTGTTCTTCCTCAACGGAGTTTCCCCAGCCACATCTCGTTGAGCCGTTCCCATTCCTCTTTACCCTCACTGGCCTCTCCTCCATCGCTCTTCCCTACAGTGTCGCCTATCTATGATGGCTCTCTCACTGCTCACCTCTCCTCATCATGGTGACTTCCAATTTCACTTCCACATCCGCGTCGCCACCAACCTCTTCGTTGCCCTTGACCCTTTCCCTCCACTTGGCATGTCTCGTCAGCAATGATGGATCCTCAACCATTCAAGCGGTCACCTAAATTTTGCTCTTCACCATGAGGACAACATCTCTGCTCTCCACTACCCAAATCTATTGCTACTGATGCAGCACCAAAATCTGCTACATCACAACCACATCTTCACAGTCGAGATTTTGTTGATTTGCTCGGAGGTCTTTCTGTTGTTACGGGGCAATGGGTGCCCAATCTTCATCACTCGGGGTCTTCTCAAAGACGCTTATCTTCCCCTGCTTCATTAATTTCATATTGCTGCAGTCTCTCTCTCTTCCTTCATGTCGCTATAGTTCTTATTGTTGCCTCTGATTAGTGATCGAATCATCTAGTGATCAGATCCCTATTGGTTCATCGTTGCTAACGAAGTGATCAGATCTTTAGAACTTGTCTATCCACAATAACTATGGTGAAAATAAAGATATTATTATTGGTGATGAGAAAAGAATTCCTATTACTTATACTGATTCCACAATGCTTAATTCAGATACTACAACTTTTACACTTGATACACCTCATATTAAATGAAATCTCATTTCCGTTTCTCAATTCTGCAAACACAATAATACTTCAATTGAATTCTTTTTTAACTCTTTTCTTATCAAAGGTTCAAGTATAGGTGCATCCTTGGTCCAAGGTCAGAATAGAGGCACTGTTCACTCTTTGGTTACAGCTCTAATTGCTAGTCATAGGTGCCCATCAAGCCAATCACGTGAGTGATGGCACGTGTGACTTGATACAGAATCTTTTTGCTTATTATATTTTGGCGTATATCACTTTATAACTATTGCATAAATGCATATATATATTGTGATATCCTTGGATTTGTCCAATGGGAATCGGATCATGATGAGATCACGATAATGAGATCGATTCACCTTTAAACACATCCTAAATAATCCCGGTCATAGGTTACTCGAGAGGGACATCGTGATAACCGGATAGACTGGTGTGCTGTATACCCGTCCATATGATGCATGCAGCTGGTCTCATAGCTGCTCGTGTAGGGACACTAGGGATACATAGCATGTGCTCATTGGAGAATGAGTTCATCGATTGATCCGCTTACGGAATTTGGATGGTTGATGATGCCTTATTGTCGACGGTGATTCCGTAGTCCTAGTGGTGTATCTCGGTCCTTAGACTTGAGACACCAAGGATGTCCCAGATGAGTGCTCCACTCTTTGATACCGGACTTATAGGTTTGGCTGTCCCGCATCTAGTACAGCTGGTCATTGGGAGTGGTAGTCGACCTTACGAGGGCTATTGAGTGTCGATAGAGGATCATCCACTCTCGGCGTCATGAGAGGAATATCTCATGTGTTCTTGCTCAGACAAATCCCTGGCCAAGGTCATTCGGGTTGAGAGAGAAAGAGTTCTCCGGGAGAATCCGATTAGAGCGAGACTCGAGAAGAAACCGTGTGGGTCTGACAACACCATGCTCGATATATGGTCTCTGGTATATTAGATGGATGAGGGACTATAGGTATACGGTAACTGAGGACAGATAGGTCCAATGGATTGGATTCCCCTATATCGTCTGGGGACTACGGCGTAGTGGCCTAGTACGTCCGTAGTCGATGAGTCGAGTGAATTATTACAGAGATAATAATTCACTGAGTTAGAAGGAGTTCTAATAGGTATGACTCACGGCCAGCTCGATATTGGGCCTAGAGGGTCACACACATATGGTAGGCATTGCGATGAGTAGAGGTTCGGATATGAGATATCCGACGGAGCCCTTGTCTTATTGGATGCAGATCCAATACCCACTAGGGAAGGACCCATTAGGGTTTGACACGGGATCTCTATAAATAGGAGGGATTCACAGCCTCATAGGCTAGAGTCTTTGCTTGCCTTTCCTATTCTCCTCTCCCTCTCCACCTCAGAGGCCTGGAGTTTTGAAGAGGGTCGTCGCAACCCTGCTGTGTGGATCACCGCTAGAGAGGAGGACGCTTGACCTCCTTCACCCTCTCCTAAGGATCTGCAAGGAAACAAGGATATACGATCTCCCTAGGTAACACAATCTCTATATGCAGTTTTGTGTTTTGCGGATTTTTGCGCACCAATCTTCGCACGACGACGAACATTTTTTTGGGAATCGGGGATTTTGTTTTTTCTTGTTCTTCCGCTGCGCATATGATGTCGCCCCCTTGATTTCCCAACAGTGGTATCAGAGCCAGGTTGTTCGTGCGAATGATTGGTTTTGAACTGCGTGTGTTGTGTTTAGGAAGAATATTGACGTCAAAATCGTTGACCTTAAAAGCGAGGAAGGGCAGCAACGATTTTGCTGCCCTCGATCGTCTTGCAGTAGCGGCCGCCAGCATGGCAGCAAAAAGCCTGTACGGCAAGCCGGTCGGCGCTTCTGCTTTGCGGCAAAGCAGTTTGCTGCCGGCGGGCTGGCAGCCCGGCGGGGTGCGCCGGCCAAGAAGGGGAGGGGCCGCCGCCGCCAAGATGGCAACGACGCCGCCGCAGGGCAGGGCGGCGACGCCACCGCCCGCCGCTCCCTCCCGGGCGAAAAACCCCCCCCGGGGGCGGCCGCTGGCGGGACAACACCGTCATGAGGGCAGCGGCGCCGAAGGAGGCGCCCACCCGATGAGCGTCGCCGCCGCCAATGGGCGCAGCCGCGCAGCGAAGGCGAGTCTGATGCCCTCGCCCGCCAAGAGCCGCCGCCGCCAGGGTGGTGGCGCAGGGCGGAGCTTTACAAGCAGCAGAAGGAATTAGAGTTTTGGGCAAAAGGACAGTTTTGCCCTGTGAATTTGAGAAATTCCAGTTTCTGTCTTTTATCCAAATTACGAAAATACCCTTAGGAATTGAGAAATTCCTACATGTCCCCCGATTTCAAAAAATATTAATTAATTAAAAGGTTTAGTTGATTATTATTTTTATTATTATCTAGTAGTCCTACATGATGATGATTATTTATACATGTGATGTATGATGTGTGGACGGATGATCATGGACCGTGTGATGTGTGTACTTGTGATTATTATTATTGAGGTCTCACGAACCTCCATTATATTTTCGTTTATTGTCGGGCCTGCGTGCCTATGATTAAGTTGTAATCACATGAGGAGGGCTTGGCGGGAGCGTGGATGCGAGAAGCGGTACCCCACGAGACGGACGATCGTGATGCATGGAGATGTATCAAGATGTCGACGGAACCGACGAGGATGAGATGGACAATCACAAGGGCATGGAGATGCACCGTTGCACACATAGATCTTGATGTGAGTGATTAGGCCTACTGGCTCGGGCCTAATCATATTAGGCTGTGGTCCATGATCATCTGATGTGATTGCTTATACACATGCTAGATATGTATATATATTTGAATGCGATGTAGATATATATTAAATATGTATATGTGTGACATGTCATATTAGGAGACCAAATTATAGAAACATCTCTCGATAATATTAAGTCGGTAAACGTGAGGCAATTAGATTGACCCGTGGCCTTCCATCGTTATGAGTAGGAACCGATTCTCGGTGTAGGTTGAGTTGGTCGAGTCCCTCGAGACTCACCTATATCGCGATTCGCTATCTTGCTTACGACACGTAGATGTCACCGTGACCGAGGACATGGTATGCTTGGTCGAGTCCCTCGAGGGTATATCATCAAATCGGACTCATCTTGTAACGAAGGTGTTGACTTAACCGAAAGCATCATGGTTGGTCGAGTCCCTCGAGGCCATGGTGATTCGGAGGTCGAACAGACGGGAATCACAAGGAGTTGTGATCGGCAAGAGTTGCCTACCTTTTAGGCTTAGTGTGATTGGTCGAGTCCCTCGAGGTTACTCTAAGACGCCGATTGATCCCCGATCCCCACTAGAAGTCTGTTGGAGACTTCCGTTTCATCGGCCGAGGGTGTCGCGTGA
This sequence comes from Musa schizocarpa, assembly GCA_900464855.2. Taxonomy (NCBI): domain Eukaryota; kingdom Viridiplantae; phylum Streptophyta; class Magnoliopsida; order Zingiberales; family Musaceae; genus Musa; species Musa schizocarpa. The sequence goes on from LS990921.1 coordinate 19,487,025, forward strand.
CTCGTTAGTAAAATAGTGGGAGCATATTAAGATAGAAGTCCATATCTTGATAGTTTATTTCTTTATTCATTTTCGCTACATCTTTATTTTCAGAAAATGTCGCCAAATCCCTTACGTGGTATACTTGATGTCAACCGCCTTCATCGGGTCCAAATTATACCGGATTGGCTCAGAACTTGAGAATTATTCTCACAAATGGAGAAAATCATGTACGCCCTGATCTACAGTGATGCCTACGCCCGAAGAAGGGGCAAGCGAGGATGAGATCGCCGCCACGTGAAGTACATTGATGACTCCACTCTTGCTCAGTGCTATATGTTGGGCTCTATGACTCCGTGAGTTACAGAGACAACATAAAAAGATGGATGCCGATCCATTCTCCTACATGTCCAAGAAATTGTTTGAGGAACAGGGAAGGACTCAACGATATGAGATATCCAAGAGCCTTTTCTGCTTAGGATGACTGAGGGGACACCGGTTCAGAACCATGTCCTAAAGATGATTGAGTGGATAGAGAAACTCACTGTGTCTAGGAATGGTCCTAGAGGATAACTTGTGTGTGGACATTGTGCTTCAAGTCCCTACCAGATTCCTTTTCATAGTTCATAATGAATTTTAATATGAACAAGCTTGAGGTGACTCTCCCAGAGCTCCTCAATATGTTGAGGGAGGCAGAGAGTACTATTAAGAAAGAGAAGGTTCTCCGGGTGAGACCAGAAAAGAAAAGGAAAGCGTAAAGGTCCCTTAAGAAGGGAAAGGGCAAGGGCAAACAAGGTAAAGCAAAGGTTGCTAAGAAAGACCCAAAGAAAGGACAAAGGCCGGTGCTTCCACCGTGGTAAAGATGGGCATTGGAAGAGAAACTGCAAAGAGTACCTTGCAGAAAGGGCAAAACAAAAGCTTGATGAAGCTTTAGGTACATTCATGATCGGTCTCCATTTGTCGACTCTTATGATAACACATGGGTATTGGATACCGGGTAGTGCTTATCATATATGCAATTCGTTGCAGATTCTAGCAAGGCCTAGGAGACTCTGAGAGAGGCTTAGATGGACCTCAAGATGGGTAATGGAGCAAAAGTTGTCAGATTAAATTTGTTGGCAGGTCGCCCTACATCCGCCTAGTGGAGCTTTTTTTGCATTAGATGCATGTTATTTTGTTCCTTCTATTATCAAAAACATTATCTCTATTTCATGTTTAACAGTTAGTGGATATAAATTTATTTTTGAGAACAATGGTTGTTCGATATTATTAGATGATAAGATCATCATGAAAGGAACATTGCATAATGGTTTATTTATGTTAGACATCACTCCACATATCATGAATATAAATATGTCCAAAAGGAAACGAGATGAGTTGAACAGTGCATACCTGTGGCATTGTAGGCTAGGTCACATCCATGAAAGAATGATTCAAAAGTTGCTAAATGATGGATATCTAGATCCATTCGACTATGTGTCATATACAACTTGTGAGCCTTGCATTCGTGGAAAACTGACCAAATCTCCATTTAGTAGAACTGGAGAGAGAGCCAATGAGTTGTTGGAACTCATACATAGTGATGTATGTGGACCCATGTCAACTCATGCCATTGAAGGTTACTCCTACTTCATTACATTTACTGATGATTTCTCAAGGTATGGATATGTGTACTTAATGAAGTACAAGTCCGAGGCCTTTGAGAAATTCAGAGAGTATAAGAATGAGGTGGAGAACCGTGACCGAAAGAGTATCAAAACTCTTCGATCGGATCGAGGAGGTGAATACTTAAGTACAGAGTTTACTCGGTTCCTCAAGGACCATGGGATATTATCCCAATGGACACCTCCTTATACACCTGAGCTCAATGGTGTCTCCGAAAGGAGAAATCGTACATTATTAGATATGGTACGGTCCATGATGAGTTTCACGACCTACCCATCTCATTCGGGGATATGCCCTAGAAACCGCAGCCTTACCTTTCGAACAGAGTTCCAACTAAGTCGGTAGTGTCTACACCATATGAGATATGGAAAGGGAAGAAGTCTGATCTTAAGGTTGTTAAGATCTGGGGCTGCCCTGCCCATGTTAGAAGACACAACCCCGATAAGTTAGAATCAAGGACAAAGCGATGCAAATTTGTGGGATACCCTAAGGAAACTTATGGGTATTATTTCTATCATCTCGAGGACCAAAAGGTCTTTGTAGCTAAGAGAGTAGTGTTCCTTGAGAAGGAACACATTCTTGACGGAGACAGTGGGAGAATGGTAGAATTGAGCGAGGTTGGAGAACCAAGCTCAAGCACCACTCTGACAGAAGTCCTGTTCAAAGTACCTAATACACAAGTATCAACTTTATGCAGGTCCGATAGAGTATCCCATCCTCCGAGAGATATGTAGGACATATTAGAGCAGAGGATGTAGAGGATATTGATCCTCGGACCCACGAGGAGGCTATTATGAGTATAGACTCCGGAAGTGGAAAGAAGCCATGAATTTCGAGATGGATTCTATGTACTCCAATAAGGTTTGGAACCTAGTTGATGCTTCCCAAGGTATTGTACCCATCGGTTGCAAGTGGATCTTTAAGAAAAGATCGGAGTAGATGGAAAGGTAGAGACCTATAAAGCAAGGCTAGTGGCTAAGGGGTATCGTCAAAGGCAAGGTGTTGACTACGATTTAAACTTTCTCACCAGTAGCAATGCTAAAATCCATCAGAATTCTATTGGCTATTGCAGCACACTATGATTATGAGATCCGACAGATGGATATGAAAACCGCAAGATTCTCAACGGGAACCTCGAGGAGGAGGTGTATATGATGCAACCCGAGGGATTCGCGGTCCAAGAACTGCCTTGAGATAAGGTGTGTAGGTTGCTTAGATCCATTTATGGACTAAAGCAAGCTTCCGAAGTTGGAACATAAGATTTGATGAGGCAATCAGATCTTATGACTTCAATTAAGAACGAAGATGAGCCTTGTGTATACAGAAAGGTAAGTGGGAGCTTATCACCTTTTTGGTGTTATATGTGGATGACATCCTCATCATTGGGAATGACATAGGAATGCTATCCACAAGAAAGGCTTGGTTATCTAGACACTTCTCCATGAAAGACTTAGGGAAGCATCTTATATCTTGGGGATTAGAATCTATAGAGATAGATCCAAGAGGATGCTTGGCTTTGTCCCAACCCGTGTACATAGAAACTATTGTAAAAAAGGTTTGGCATGGAAAATTCCAAGAGAGGTCTTATACCGATGAGACATGGGATATCGCTTTTACCAGTATGTCCCCAAAGACTCCGGAAAGAAAGGGCTTAACATGGATATGATACCTTATGCCTCAAAGCAATAGGGTCTATCATGTATGTCATGCTATGTAATCGGGCCCGATATAGCGCATGCTCGAGTGTCACGAAAGGTGTATCAGCGGATCCGTGCTTGGAGCACCGGAAAGAAAGTGTATCCTTAAGTACTTGAGAAGGACTAAGGATCTTTTACTAGTATATGGAGGTAATAGCCTTAAGGTTGAAGGCTACGCCGACTCAAGTTTTTTCACCGATGTCGATGATAGCAAGTCAATTCGTGGTATGTGTACACCTTGAATGGAGGAGCAGCGGTGTCTTTGGAAGAGTTCCAAGCAAGATACCACCGCCGACTCGACCACGAGGCAGAGTACATTGCTGCATCGATGCAGCAAAGGAGGGAGTCCGGGTGAAGAAGTTCATCACAGATTTGGGAGTCGATACAGATAGCGACAAGTTGACTTCCTTATATTGGCGACAACTATGGGGTGATTACTCGATAAGGGAACCCGGGTCTCATTTTAAGTGTTCGAGGAGGTTCCACTTTTTATAAGAAAGATCAGAACTTGAGGAGATGTAGCAGTGGGAAAGAGTTCCATCCGAAGATAACATTGTAGATCCAACCGACAAAGCCGTTGTCTCGCATTGTCTTTGAAGCGTCCACGAGAGTCCGATGGGGATCAGGACATATAGGTGATTGGCTTTAGGTCAAGTGGGAGATTGCTAGTCATAGGTGCCCAAAGAAGCCAATCACGTGAGTGATGGCACGTGTGACTTGATACAGAATCTTTTGCCTATTATATTTTGGCGTATATCACTTTATAACTATTGCATAAATGCATATATATATTGTGATGTCCTTGGATTTATGCAATGGGAATCGGATCGTGATGAGATCACGATAATGAGATCGATTCACCTTTAAACACATATCCTAAATAATCCCGGTCATAGGTTACTCGAGAGGGACATCGTGATAACCGGATATGTTGAATCTCGGATTTTGATGATAAAATCAATTGATAGGTTATTTGATCTAATCCATATTATTGAGTTAAGTGTGCAGGATTAACTACGATAAACAGAAAACACAAAGCAAGAATACCGGAGTCGAGTTTGATGAACCTTTAAGAGTTCGATGAATCGTCGGAGATCTTCGCCGGAACCAACCGAGAAGAAATCGGGAATCTGTTGGAAGTTCAGCCAAGAGATCGTCGGAGGTTCGCAGAGATCACAGAAGTCTCAGCTACTCTTTAAAGTCATCACAAGTTCGAGCGTGTTTGGACCCCGTCGAAGGAAGTTCGTCGAAAAGCTCGTCGGAACAAAACTTGACGTCAAGGGTTAATAAATTGCTTAAGATGTGTTTTGTTATGTAGTTCACTTGTAATTAGGATTAGGATTAAGAAGATAAGCCTATATATCCTGGTTAGGGGCCAATCGGGGCCAAAGTCGAGTTGGTTTGGGCTAAAAGAAAGCCAAACCAAGTGAACCGGAGAGCCAAAGCGGTGACACCTCTCGAGTCAAGGTGGCACGCTGCCAGCACCCGAACGCCGGGCGGTGGCACTGTTTATTGGGCGGTGGTACCGCCAAACATCGGGAACCCAAAGAGGATTTGATTTTTTGGAGCCCAAATTTTGGAGCCCAAATTTGAATCCTCTTGAGGCCTATAAATACCCCTCAAATCTCATTTGAGATCACAACCTTTTGAGCAGCAAGAGTTTGAGAGAAAGATCTTAGAAAAGTGTTAGCTTGCTTTTTGTTTCAATCTACTAGTGTTCACCTCATCTCTTCTCGAAAATCTGTAAGAGAGTGAACTGCTTGTAAAGAGTTGTAAGAGGGGTATTTACCCTTCCATTTCAAGAAGCTTGCTAGTGGAAGGTGGGAGCCTCATCGAAGAGGGGCCTCACAAGTGGAGTAGGTCATTTGACCGAACCACTCTAACATCGGCGTGATGATCTGTGGTTTCATGCTTTCATTATTGTTGTTTATATTATTGCAAATCTTCTTATATGCTCTAGTCCCTTATTACTTTTTTGCTGCTCATATTTAAGAATACGCTTTCAAGTTTAAACTTGTCAAGTTCCGCTCTCTTCTTACGTGAAGATAATTAAGAAAACCCTAGTTTTTATCCGCTGCACTAATTCACCCCCCTCTTAGTGCTGCTTTGATCCTAACAATTGGTATCGAGCAAGGTTATCTCATATTTGGTTTAACACCCAAGAGAGATGGCTTACTCCCGCATGCAAGAGGGCCATTCTATCACTCGTCCACCTATGTTTAATGGGGTCGGATTACACGTATTGGAAGACTCGAATGAGGATCTTCCTTATTTCTATGGATTTCGAGCTTTGGACTATTGTTGAAAACGGATTTCAAAAAATCTTCTCTTCCGATGAGCTTAATGGAATGAATCGGAGAAGAAGGTTTTGCTTTTAAATGCAAAGGCTATGAATGCCTTGTTTTGTGCACTAGACAAAAAACGAATTTAATCGTGTTTCAATTTGTGATTCGGCTTTTGATATTTGGAGAACTCTTGAAGTCACTCATGAAGGCACTAGCCGAGTGAAAGAGTCCAAAATCAACATTCTTGTGCACTCTTACGAACTTTTCCGAATGAAACCAAGTGAGTCCATCGGAGACATGTACACCCGGTTTACGGATGTCATCAATGGACTCAAAGCTCTTGGTAAAGATTTTACTAACTTTGAACTAGTAACTAAAATCTTAAGATCCCTCCCTAAAAGTTGGGATCCAAAAGTTACGGCCATTCAAGAGGCCAAAGACCTTAAAATATTTCCTCTTGAAGAACTCATTGGGTCTCTAATGACCTACGAATGACATGTCAAGCTCATGACGAAGCTCGAGAACCCCTTCCAAAGAACAGGAAGGATATGACACTCAAATCACAAGAAGACCACTTGAAAGGAACATCAAGTGATGAGGACAGTGACAATGACATTGCACTTTTGACTCAAAAAATTCAAAAAATATTTAAGAAAAACAAATTTAAAAATAATACAAAAAAAAATTTGAACAAAAGAAGGACCAAGTGATTTGCTATGAATGCAAAAAAACCGGGACACTACAAGAACGATTGCCCTCAAGCCAAAAAAAGAGAACACCAAAGAAGAAGGCACTCAAGGCAACATGGGATGACTCAAGCACATCCTAAGAAGAGGAGTCCAACACCGAAAGCAAGTTGCTCACTACGCCCTAATGGCCTTCGAAGAAGAGGTAACGGATTTAATTAATGCGGATTTACCTTATCATGATTTATTAAATGCTTTCCATGAGTTATTTGATGAATGTAAGACAATTAGTAGAAAATACAAATTGCTAAGAAAGGAGCATGATAGTCTTACGTGTGCCTTTGATAAATTAAAAACTGAATATCATGATTGTCTAGCTCAATGTGTTAAATGCCATGATTTAGAAACTCTCCAAAATGAGAACTTAGTACTTAAGGACACCTTGAAGAAATTCGAGGTAGGTAGCAAGTCCTTAAACATGATCCTTACAAATAAGGGTCACGTTCCTAAAAGGAGTGGAATCGGATTTGTGAGAAGTACTCACCAAAATCCAACCACCTTCGTTAAAGGTCCTATCTTACATGTTCAACATCAAAGCAATTGCAACTTTTGTTGCAAATATGGACATATAACTTACCAATGTCCATTCAAGAAAATTAGTCCGAACAAATTGATTTGGGTTCCTAAAGGAACCATGATCAAGTCTATGCAACATGATAAACAAGTTAGATTGGTTTTTGAGGCACCCAAAAGTAAATGGGTACCTAAAAATAATTCCTTCTTGTAGAAACATACACCATCACATGCTAGGAGCAAAAGATGGTATCTTGATAGTGGATGCTCAAGGCATATGACCGAGATCCATCCCAATTCACCAAGCTCACTAGCATGGACGAAGGCTATGTCACCTTCGAGACAACAACAAAGGCAAAATCATTGGCAAGGGAACCATAGGTAACAAATCAAGTTTTTCCATTGATGATGTGTTACTAGTTGATGAATTAAAACATAATCTATTGAGCATTAGTCAATTATGCGATAAAGGTTATATCGTTAGATTTGAATCAAATATATGCATTATTGAAAACCAAATCATAACATGACTATGATTGCTTTAAAATAAAATAATGTCTATACCATCAATCTTGATGAACTAAGTAATGAAATGTGTTTCTCCACCATAAATGATGATGCTTGGCTTTGGCATAGGAGATTAGGCCATGCAAGCATGAAAACAATATCTAAAATCTCATCTCAAGAATTAGTACGAGGGATTCCGGAATATAAAGTTTATTAAAGATAAGGTATCGATGCATGTCAACTAGGGAAACAAATAAAAACAAGCTTCAAACCAAAAAATCAAATTAGCACCACTAGACCGTTACAATTGATCCATTTGGACTTATTTGGACCAATTGATACAACAAGTCTAGGTGGAAGCAAATATGCTTTTTGTGATTGTGGATGACTACTCTAGATACACTTGGACCTATTTCTTAGCTCACAAAAAGTGATTGTTTCAAGTGTTTCTCAAAATTTTGTAAACTCACTCAAAAACGAAAAGGGTTCATGATTTCATCAATTCTGGAGTGATCATGGTGGCTTAATTTCAAAACCATGACTTCCAAAATTTTTGTGAAGTTAATGGATACAATCATAACTTCTCCACTCTGAGAAATCCCCAACAAAATGGAGTAGTTGAAAGAAAAAATAGAAACCTACAAGAAATGGCAAGAACTATGCTAAACGAACATAGTTTACCTAAGTATTTTTTAAGCCAAGTAAAATATGGCTTGCTACATCATGAATAGAGTTCTAATAAGACATTCCTTATCAAAAACTCCCTATGAATTATGGAATAACAAAAAAACCAAATATTTCCTATTTTAAAGTTTTCGGTTGTAAATGCTTTATTTTAAATGAAAGGATGCCTTAGGAAAATTTGATGCAAAATCCGATGAAGGCATTTTTCTTGGTTACTCTTCCGTTTCAAAAGCTTTTCGGGTTTTTAATAAAAGAACCTTAGTAATTGAAGAGTCTATTCATGTAGTTTTTTAATGAAGTCTCAAATTTTAAGAAAAATGATTTTGATGATGATCTTGGTTTTGATAATTTGAATTTAAATGAACCCCCTCCTCAAAATAGCAACTTGGATGCACCTTCTTCCTAAATTTCCTTACCTAAGGAATGGAAGTATATAGATGCTCATCCAAAGGAGCTAATTATAGGGGATACATCTAAAGGGGTTCAAACTCGTTCCTCTTTCAAGAATTTTTATGCTAATGCTGCCTTTTCTCTCTCAAATTGAACCTAAGTGCATTGACGAGGCCATAAAAGATGATTTTTGGATTATTGCAATGCAAGAGGAACTGAATCAATTTGAGAGAAACAAGTGTGGGAGCTTGTTCCTAGACCTAGTGACCATTTAGTCATTGGTACTAAGTGGGTCTTTAGAAACAAGCAAGACGAAAATGGTATCGTGGTTAGAAACAAGGCTAGATTAGTGGCCAAAGGTTTCAACCAAGAAGAAGGTATCGACACGAAGAAACCTTCGCCCCCGGGGCTCGATTAGAAGCCATAAGGATGCTCCTTGCCTATGCTAGTAGTTATAATTTTAAACTATTTCAAATGGATGTCAAAAGTGCCTTCTTGAATGGTTTTATTTCAAGAAGTATATGTCTAACAACCTCCGGATTTGAAAATTCTCTTCTTCCTAATCATGTATTCAAATTGACTAAGGCTCTCTATATTTTTGAAACAAGCTCCTAGAGCTTGGTATGAAAGGCTTAGTTCTTTTCTTATTTTAAATAATTTTACCAAAGGCAAGGTTGATACTACACTGTTTATTAAACATTTTGAAAATAATTTTCTTATTGTACAAATTTATGTTGATGATATTATTTTTGGCTCTTGGATGAATCACTATGTGAATCATTTGCCAAATCTATGAGTCTTGAATTTGAAATGAGTTTAATGGGGAATTAACCTTCTTTTTAGGATTACAAATCAAACAACTTAAGGATGGTATATTTCTTAACCAATCTAAATATACATTAGAATTGTTAAAACGATTTAACATGGATAATTCAAAAGCAATAAACACCCCTATGAGTACTTGACTAAGTTAGATATGGATGAAAATAGTGAAAACTTCGATCAAAAAAACATATAGGGGAATGATAGGTAGTCTACTCTACCTTACCGCTACTAGACCAGATATCATGTTTAGTGTAGGACTTTGTGCTAGGTTTCAATCAAATCCTAAACTATCTCATCTTAAAAGTGTTAAAAGAATATTTAGGTATCTTTAAAGGAACTCCACATTTAGGCTTATGGTATCCAAAATCTGAAAAATTTGATTTAATGGCCACGCGGATGCCGATTTTGGCGGATGTAGGATAGATAGAAAGAGTACATCTGGAACATGCCAATTTTTAGGACATGCACTTGTTTCTTGGACTTCAAGAAACAAAATTCAAGTAGCACTATCTACGGGCGTGGAAGTTTAATACATTGCTGCAAGTGCATGCTGTGCACAAGTTGTTTGGATGAAAATACATTGGAAGACTATGGAATTCACTTTTAAAAATATTCCCATAAAATGTGATAATACTAGTGCCATATGTCTCACTAAAAATCCAATTCAGCATTCTAGAACTAAGCACATCGACGTTAGGCATCATTTCATCTGCGATCATGTTCTTAACAATAATGTTGTTCTAGAATTCATCGACACGAAGCATCAATTAGCAGACATATTCACAAAAGCCTTGAATGAAGATCAATTTGAATTCATTAGAAGGGAATTAGGCATGTTGAATTGTCCCTAAAATGAGCTTCAACGAAAAAATGACTCGTCCTTTTCCTTTCTTTTGTAGATTTGATTTCTTCTTTCTTCTTCACTTCAAAATGATCTATTAAAGTATTACTTATTATCTTGAGGGAAGCAAACAAAAGGGGAAAGGAAGAAAAATTTTTTTTCTTCCTCACGAAGGATGCTGGGTGGTGGCACCGCCAGATTCTGGCGGTAGCATCACCCGAGGGCGCCAAGGCCAAGTGGTGACACCGCTTTGGTTTGGCGGTGGCACCGACCGAAAGCGACCCTTATAAACCCGAGGGGTTAGGGCCGGCGGTGACACCGCCCCCAACCCGAAGAGAGCTCTCCCATCATCCTCTAACCCTCAATTCTGCCTCTTAGAAGCACTGAGAAGGTCTCTTGGTGGTCCAAGCCTTCCATCTCTAAGCATAATCTCCATAAGGTAACACTTGAAATCCTTCCTTTTGATATCTCATTCCCTCTTTTCCCTTCTCTTTCCTTTGCTTATTTTTCACAATTTCATCATCATCTTGTCTAGATAATGGCTCCTAAGAGATCAAAAAGGAAAAAGGATTGAAGGAGATTCATTTGACCATGATCTTTTTTTAGATCAAAAAGAGGTAGTATAGTTTTCCAAAATTTGAAAGACGAGGTATCCATAAGGGAAAATATGTTGACTTGGATGAACTAGAAGACTTAGATCCCATTAGGTATTTTGCACACCTAGAAGCTCTCTACCACTACTGCAACTAGATGAACCAATCTATCCATGATTAGTTAGATTGTTCTATGCCAACCTATATGAGGACAATAATAGCCTAAGCACTTACCTTGTAGGAACACCCATTAGAATATTTGACAACACCATTTGTGAGCTAATTGGCATAACTGAAAAAGATAGAGGATGCTATTTTAAAGGTAAATGGGACGTCAACTCAATAGGAGCAACCTATACCGAAGCCAGAGAAACAATCTTTGCAAATCCAAACCTTGACTTCCTACCCAAGAGTTGTGAACACTTACTTGCCTTTCAACGCTAAAATTCTTCATCACATTATCACAAGCATCATATTTCCCAAACAATTTCATCTTTGACGAGATAAGTCAAATTGAGATGAGTACCATGTATTGGATTATGACCCGGTCGGGATAATTGTTTTGGGTACTCAATTGGCAACACATGCAGGATATTATGGGCAAAGATACTATTCTGCCATATGGGAGGTTAATCACTAGATTTCTTAATGCCTATGACATTTGCATCCCACCGATGAAGAATCTATTCAAAATGATAAGTATAACATAATAAATAAAAACCTCTTTGAAAAGACTTAGGTGCACCTTTAGCAATGGCATATGGGTTAGGCAACCTAGAAGGACGGATCCAATTCCTCCACAAATAGAACACTCAGAAACACCAATTCTTATGGGAAATGAATCTCCTCCTAGTCCTTTTGGCGCAACAAGCACCTTGACTCCTATTTCCTCATCTGAAGATCGCATTATGGCAGAACTGTCTCAGCTCAAATCACAGCAAGAACTGATTCAAAATCAACAAGTTGAAATTTTGAAGACACTACGACAACTGAATGAAAAAATGGATATCATGTATCAGCATTGTGGATTACCTCCTAAGGATTAAACTGATGTATCTTTTAATTTTGTTCTGTTTGCTTTTAAACAACAAGTTCAAAGGATAACTGATCCTTCCTTTGGTGCTTTCATTGAGATCTGCCTGCTTTCTTTTGGATAAACTATTTCTGGCAAATTTTAATGATAAACCTTGTTAAATGCTACTTTTTCGATGGCTTGTCTCTTTTTGTTGATGACAAAGGGGGAGAAGTGATGACCTACACCATAATGATAGCATAACTTATATGGATTACAAAAACTTGTGTGATATGATTGACTTATATGCCTTGCAAAATCCTTTAAAATATCACAAGATTGATTGATCATATCGGGTTATGATTTGAAATATATATTGAAAATCTTTATCTTCTGTCGTAGTAAAATTTGTCCCTTTTCATTTAACTTATGATTTTCATAAAAGTTTTGTATTCACTATTGTTTAAAAGGATCACGATAAGCTCTACTGGTTAGAACTTATCGGGTTATGCTTGAATCCAATGGGATGGAATTCAAGTGGTTTTATCTTCTCATAATATGGCATATAGATAGGGGGGAGTTATGTTTATCTGTCATCAATTGATTGTCATCATCAAAAGGGGAGATTGTTGAATCTCGGATTTTGATGATAAAATCAATTGATAGGTTATTTGATCTAATCCATATTATTGAGTTAAGTGTGCAGGATTAACTACGATAAACAGAAAAACACAAAGCAAGAATACGGAGTCGAGTTTGATGAACCTTTAAGAGTTCGATGAATCGTCGGAGATACTGCCGAACCAACCGAGAAGAAATCGGGAAATTGTTGGAAGTTCACCAAGAGATCGTCGGAGGTTCGCAGAGATCACCGAGAAGTCTCAGCTACTCTTTAAAGTCATCACAAGTTCGAGGCGTGCTTGGACCCCGTCGAAGGAAGTTCGTCGAAAGCTCGTCGGAACAAAACTTGACGTTCATGGGTTAATAAATTGCTTAAGATGTGTTTTGTTATGTAGTTCACTTGTAATTAGGATTAGGATTAAGAAGATAAGCCTATATCCTGGTTAGGGGCCAAACTGGGGCCAAAAGTCAGGGAGTTGGTTTGGGCTAAAAGAAAGCCAAACCAAGTGAACTGAGAGCCAGTGGGTGGAACCGCCTGGTTGAAGGTGGCACCGCCCAACACCCGAAAGTGCTGGTAAGGTGACACCTCTCGAGCTTGGTGGTGGCACCATAAGCACCTAACGCTGGGCGGTGGCACTGCTTGGCTGGGCGGTGGTCACCAAACATCGGGAACCCAAAGAGGATTTGATTTTTTGGAGCCCAAATTTTGGAGCCCAAATTTGAATCCTCTTGAGGCCTATAAATACCCCTCAAATCTCAGCTGAGATCACAACCTTTTGAGCAGCAAGAGTTTGAGAGAAAGATCTTAGAAAAGTGTTAGCTTGCTTTTGTTTCAATCTACTAGTGTTCACCTCATCTCTTCTCGAAAATCTGTAAGAGAGTGAACTGCTTGTAAAGAGTTGTAAGAGGGGTATTTACCCTTCCATTTCAAGAAGCTTGCTAGTGGAAGGTGGGAGCCTCATCGAAGAGGGGCCTCACAAGTGGAGTAGGTCATTTGACCGAACCACTCTAACATCGGCGTGATCTGTGGTTTGCGTTTCATTATTGTTGTTTATATTATTGCAAATCTTCTTATATGCTCTAGTCCCTTATTACTTTTGCTGCTCATATTTAAGAATACGCTTTCAAGTTTAAACTTGTCAAGTTCCGCTCTCTTCTTACGTAAGATAATTAAGAAAACCCTAGTTTTTATCCGCTGCACTAATTCACCCCCCCCTCTTAGTGCTGCTTTGATCCTAACAGGATAGACTGGTGTGCTGTATACCCGTCCATATGATGGATGCAGCTGGTCTCATAGCTACTCGTGTAGGGACACTAGGGATACAGTACAGGTGCTCATTGGAGAATGAGTTCACTGATTGATCCGCTTACGGAATGCTGGATGGTTGATGATGCCTTATTGTCAGACAGCGATTCCGTAGTCCTAGTGGTGTATCTAGTCCTTAGACTTGAGACACCAAGGATGTCCTGTATGAGTGCTCCACTCTTTGATACCAGACTTATAGGTTTGGCTGTCCCAGATCTAGTACATTTGGTCATTGGGAGTGGTAGTCGACCTTACGAGGGCTATTGAGTGTCGATAGAGGATCATCCTCTCGGCGTCATGAGAGGAATATCCCATGTGTTCTTGCTCAGACAAATCCGGCGGGGGTCATTTGGGTTGAGAGAGAAAGAGTTCTCGGGAGAATCGATTAGAGCGAGACTCAGTAGAAACCGTATGGGTCGACAAACACCATGCTCGATATATCGGTCTCTGGGATATTAGATGGATGAGGGACTATAGGTACATGGTGGCGAGGACGATGCGGGTCCAATGGATTGGATTCCCTTGTATCGCCTGGGGACTACTGGCGTAATGGCCTAAAACGTCCGTAGTGATGAGTCGAGTGAATTATTATGAGATAATAATTCAACGAAAGTTAGAAGGAGTTACGACAGGTATGACTCATGGCCAGCTCGATATTGGGCCTAGAGGGTCACACACATATGGTAGGCATTGCGATGAGTAGAGGTTGGATATGAGATATCCAATGGAGCCCTTTGTCTTATTGGATCAGATCCAATACCCACTAGGGAAGGACCCATTAGGGTTTGACACGGGATCTCTATAAATAGGAGGGATTCTGACCTCATAGGCTAGAGTCTTTGCTTGCCTTTTCCTATTCTCCTCTCCCTCTCCACCTTAGAGGCCTGGAGTTTTGAGGAGGGGGTCGCAAACCCTGACCTGTGTGTGGATCACGCTAGAGAGGAGGACGCTTAACCTCCTTCACCCTCTCCTAAGGATCTGGAAGGAAACAGGGGATATCTGATCTCCTAGGTAACATAATCTCTATAATGCAGTTTTTTGTTTTTTCTTGTTTTTTATGCACCAATCTTTACGACATCTACTAACATCTTTTTTTGGGAATCGGGGATTTTTGTTTTCTTGTTCTTCCGCTGCGCATATGATGTCGCCCCCGTTGATTTCCCAACAGTAATACCATTACTTTCCTAAACTCCTTATGAATTATGAAATAACAAAAAACCCAATGTTTCATATTTTAAAGTTTTTTATTGTAAATATTTTATTTTAAATGAAAAAGATGCCTTAGAAAAATTTGATGCAAAATCTGATAAAAGTATTTTTCTTAGATATTCTTCTACTTCTAAAGCATTTCGTATGTTTAATAAAAGAACATTAGTCATAGAACATATTATTTTCAATGAGATTTTTGAATTTAAGAAAAATGATTTTGATGCTTTAAATTTGAATGAAACCTCTCCTCCCACTACCAACTTAGATGCATCTTCTTCCAAAGAATCCTTACCTAGGGATTGGAAGTATGTAGATGCTCATCCTAAAGAGCTAATCATTGGAGATACATCAGAAGGTATTCAAACTCGTTCTTCTCTAAAAATTTTTGTGTGAATGCAGCCTATTTATCTCAAATTGAACCTAAATGCATTAATGAGACCCTAAAAGATGATTTATGGGTTATTGCAATGTATGAGGAATTAAATCAATTTGAGAGAAATGAGATATGGAAGCTTGTTCCTAGACCAAGTGACTATTTGGTAATTGATACTAAATGGGTCTTTAGAAATAAGCAAGATGAATTTGGTATCATGTTTATAAACAAGACTAGATTAGTGGCCAAAGGTTTCAACCAAGAAGAAGGTATCGATTATGAAGAAACATTCGCTCTTATGGCTAGACTTTCAGTCATAAGGATTCTCCTTGCCTATACTAGTTGTAATAATTTTACATTATTTCAAATGGATGTTAAAAGTGCTTTTCGTAATGGCTTTATTTCCAAAGAAGTTTATGTTGAATAACCTCTCGGATTTGAGAATGCTAACTTTATGAATCATATGTTTAAGTTGACTAAGGCTCTATATGGATTAAAATAATCCCATAGGGCTTGGTTTAAGAGGCTTAGTTCTTTCCTTATTCAAATAATTTTATGAAAGGCAAGATCGATACTACACTATTTATTAAATATTTAAAAAAAAAATCTCATTGTCCAAATTTTTGTTGATGATATCATTTTCGATTTTATAAGTGAATCTTTATATGAATTGTTTGCCAAAATTGTGAGTCAAAAGTTTGAAATGAGCTTAATGGGTGAATTAACTTTTTTCTTATGATTGTAAATTAAACAACCAAGTGATGAAATTTTTATTAGTTAGACTAAGTATGCTTTAGATCTATTAAAATTATTTAATATGGATAGTGCTAAAGCTATTAATACACCAATGAGTACTTCTACAAAACTAGATATGGACACTAAGGGAGGTTGTTTTGATCAAAAGACTTATAGGGTTATGATAGGTAGTTTATTATACCTTACAACAACTAGACCCGATATCATGTTTAGTGTTAGACTATGCATTAGATTTCAATCTAATCTCAAGTAATCTCACTTAAAAGCTGTTAAAAGGATTTTTTGATATCTAAAAGGAACTCTTAATCTAAGACTATGGTATCCAAATTCTAAAAACTTTGAGTTACTTGCTTATGCTGATACTAATTTTGTTGTTTGTCAAATAGATAGAAAAAATATATCAGGAACATGTCAACTCTTAGGTCATGTACTTATCTCTTGGTCTTCCATGAAATAAAACTCGGTTGCAGTATCTATAACCGAAGCTGAGTATATAGCAGTAGGTGCATATTATGCACAAGTTTTCTAGATAAAAAAACACTTTAGAAGATTATGGAATTCACTTGAAAAATACACCTATAAAATGTGATAACACTAGTGTAATATGTTTAACGAAAAATCTCATTCAACAATCTAGAATTAAACATATTGATATTAGACATCATTTTATAAGAGATCATGCTAATAATCATGACATATCTTTAGAATTTATTGATACATAACATCAATTAGCTTATTTTTTATAAAACCTTTAAATGAGGAACAATTTGATTTTATTAGAAGAGAATTAGGCATGTTAAATCTTCTGAATTCATGAATTCTTTTATACATTTTTTGGATTTCTCTTTTTTTTCAAAACTTTAATTTTCCTTTTAAAGTGAGATCATTTCCTATGAATCCTTCCTCTTGCTATTTAAAAAAGAAAAGATTCGATTCATAGACTTTTGGTATTCACAACTTGATTCCTTATTTTTCATGTGATGATTATGAGTCATTCCTCCTATTTGCAAAGGAAGAGCCTTGATTCATGGATCTTTGGATTAATGACTTGATCTTTTATGCGATAATCAATTCCTATGAATCATTTTTCCTTCTATTTATAAGAAATGAGATTTGGTATGCACATTTTAATCATTTTGATTAATCCTTTCTCTTTGCTACAGTAGAAGCTTGATTCAATTAAACTTATTTTTCATGGATTTAGTCCTTATAACTAGATATTTCTTATAATGAATGAATTCCTCCCTTCTTTTTCCTCTCCTTTTTATTTTTTTGACAAAAGGAACAAAGAAACTTGAACATCTCAAGAAGAACCAAAAAGTGCATACACATCTAAAGCAATAATGCTAGCTTGCCCATTTTAAAAAGCAAAAGGAGTTATCTTACAAAGTTTTTGCTTAACTTCTCGTTTCACAAATTTGCTAGCTTGCATAAATTAGTATAAAACTTACTTTAATAGTTTAAAATACTTGCATAAATTATTGAATGATTCTCCTTTTTACTGATACAAAGGGGGAGAAATGATAAATGAATTGTATCATGAGCAAAATGTTGATTTAATTTTGGTATCATGAATGAAGTGATAAATGCTTAAAATTTTAATGTCTTAGCATCATGTATGCTATGTCCAAAATGATGTTAATTTTGGAATCATAAATGCTTTAGTATCATATGTGTTATGCCCAAAGTGATGTTGATTAAATTTTGATATCATGCAAGAAGTGAGGATGAAATTTAATGTTTTGAAATTATACATGTTCTAATTTGAAACTATAATGATGCACAACATATGAAATTTTGATATGATATATTGCATTTGATCACTATGATCGAAAGTGTTTAACTTGAATTCAAAGGTTGTGATTCCTTTTGAATTCAAGTTTGCCTTTTCTCAATATGGCACATAGATAGGGGGAGTTAAGGTTAACTCCGTCATCAATTGATTGTCATCATCAAAAGGGGGAGAATGTTGAATCTTGGATTTTGATGATGAAATCAATTGATAAATTATTAATCTAATCCATATGTCGAGAAGAGTGTTGTAGGATTGACTACGATAATGAAAGGCATAAAGCAGATGTTGGGCTGGAGTCAAAGATTGGATAATACGTCAAAGATTCGGATGATGTGCCGGAAGCTCGTCGAGAGTTCATCGGGAGCTCACTGAGAGTTCATCAGGAGTTCACTGAGAGTTCATTGGGAGTTCGCCAAGAATTCATCGGGAGTTCCCCTTAAGCTTACCAAGTGTTCATCGGAAGTTCGTTGAGATTTCATTGAAAGAACAATTGACATATTGGAAAAATATGGATTAGTTAATGCCTTAATTATCGTAGTTAGAACTTAAATTAAGTTAGGATTGGGAGGTAATCCCACTAACTCAGTTAGGGGCAAATTGGGCCCAATTCAAGGCTGGTTTTGGCTAGACTGATGGCCCAAACAATGACCTGGATCCCAATCCAATGGTGGAACCACATGAGGCTCAACCTTCTAGGTGGTTTGGGCGGTGGTACCACCCAGACTAGGTGGTGGTATTGCTTATAGTTATTGTTATCATATGGTGGTACCACCAACAGTTAATGCTGGCAATCGGTGGTACTACTAAAGCCAAGTCTCTAAGGCTCTATCAAGCAGTAGTACCACTAGACTAAGCGATGGTACTATTAGACTGAGCGATGGTACCACCCAGTGTCAATCTACAGGCGATAGTACCACCCAATAATAGCGGTGGTACCACCCAATAATGGTGATGGTACCACTAGTACTCCGAAAATTTGGGATGAGACACTTTTTGGCTCCAATCTTGAAGTCATTATGGCCTATAAATACCCTACTCTTTTCTGCATGAAAGAGTAACAAAGTGTGAATAAAAATCTTAAGGTGTTGGGGTGTGAAAATATTGTAAAAGTGCTAAATATCCTCCTCCCTTTCTAAGTCTTGTGATCATTTAAGTGAGGTATGAAGCTTGTAAAGGTTGTCTCCTAAACCCGTGAAAAGAAAAAAGTGTTATAAGAGGGTGGTTGATCTTCACCCTTTAAAAGAAGACCATTAGTGGACACTGGTGACCTCGACGAAGGAGGAATTGGAAGTGGACATGGTCACAATGACCGAACCACTATATATCCAGTGTGTTCTTTCTTTATTGCTTACTTTCATTACTTATCTACACTCTGCATTGTACATTTATTTCAAGTCAGCATCTTCTCGATATGATTTCTTTGCTATATTTTTATCAACTCAGAAAGATTTAGAATCACAATCATCATTTTTATCGCTGCACTAATTCACACCCCCCCCCTAGTGTCGTATTGATCCTGACACTTTAGCGGCCTAGCAATTGAGTCGACCACACTAAGTCCTGAAATGAAATTTCGCAATCAGAAAGTTGATTTATGGCCTCAAAGTATGCCACAAATTTAACTTCATTGTTGTTGATGCAATAAGCGATCTTTGCACTTTTCCAAGAAATTGTCCCACTAACTAATATGAATACAAATCCTAAAGTAGACTTTTTATTATCGAGGCAATTTGCAAAATTTGCATTTGAATATCCAGTCATTTTAAGCTAATCTGATATCTTGTTTATGAGCATATAATCTTTTGTCCCCTATAGATATCTCATTACTTTGTTTGTAGCTTTCCAATGTTCCATTCTTGGGTTGCTTTAATATATACCCAACAATTGCAACTGCAAAACTGATATATAGTCTTGTACAACTTTGAGCATATAATAGACTTTCAAGTACGCACCCATAAAAAATATTCTTCATTTAATTCTTTTTTAAGTTATTTTTCAAGCATTGGTTTTGGTTGAATTTTTCACCTTTAGTAATAGGTATATCATTGGTTGAGCAAAATTGTATATTAAATCTCTCCAAGATATGATTAATATATCCTTTCTAAGACAATCATAACAATCCTTAATATCTATCTCTGAATATCTCAATGCAAATGACATAGGCTGCCTCATTCATATCAACCATTTTAAAGTTCTTGCTCAGAAATATCTTGGTTTCATGCAATAAACTAAGATAACTACTAGCGAATAAAACATCATCCACATATAAGACCAATATAATAAACTTGCTCCCACTTACCTTCAAATATATGCATTGATCAACATTGTTTTCCTTAAATCCGAAGGAAGTAATGGTATTATGAAACTTTATTTACCATTGTCTTGAAGCTTGTTTAATGTCATAAATAAATTTCTTAAGTTTACAAGTCTAACTTTCTTTTTTCTTTTGTATGAATCCTTCATGTTGATCCATATAGATTTCATCATCCAGATCCCTATTCGGAAATATTGTTTTCACATCCATCTGATCTAACACAAGATCATAATGAGCTACTAATGCTATGATAATTCTCAATGAGTCCTTCCTAGAAACCGGAGAAAATGTCTCATTGTAGTCAATGTCTTCTTTTTGAGAAAATTCTTTGGCCACAAGTCTAGCTTTATATCATTCGATATTACCTATTGAGTCACATTTTGTCTTAAAGACTCATTTACAACCGACTCTTTTATAATTATTGGAAAATTCAACGAGTTTTCAAACACCATTATGGACCATTGATTTTAACTCTTCTTTCATTGCATCATGTCATATTTCAAAATCATTACTTTCTATGACTTGTGAAAATGATAAGGAGCTCTTTTGATTCCTATATCATAATTTGATGCTTATAGATATACCACATAATTATCATAAATTGCATGTTTCATTTTCCTTTGAGATCTTCTTAAAGCTGCCAATTATGATTGTTCTACAAGATCATCAATAGTGACATCAACACCATGTGAGAGTTCATTGATATTATTTTATTGTTTACCCTCGTCAATTCTCTTATTGATTTAAGGAACAATAATTTCTTGAATAGAAGATGATATGGGAGAATTAACTTGAATCTCCTCAATATCAAAATTGATCCTTTAAGATTTTTCACTCCCATTGATTTTTCTATTTTCTAGAAATCTTGCATTACCATATTCTAATATCCTTGTACTATGATTAGGGCAATAAAATTTATATCCCTTGGATTTTTTTGAATAACCTATAAAATATCCAAAAATAGTTCTTGGATCTAATTTCTTTTCATATGAATTGAATACTCTTATCTCTATAGGACACCCCTAAATATATAAATGTCTCAAATTGGGCTTCCAACTAGTCCATAACTCAAATGAAGTTGATGGAATCGACTTACTAGGAACCCTATTCAAGATGTATATAGTTGTCCTAAGAGCTTTATCCCATATTGACTCACGTATAATAGAATAACTCATCATACTCCTAACCATATCCATAAGAGTCTGATTTTGCCTATCAATAATATCATTCTATTGTGATATACCGGGTAATGTATATTAAACATAAATATCTCGTTGTTCTAAGTATCTAGCAAAAGGACCAATATTCTTACCGAATTCATCATATCTATCTAATTGTCTCTCGACCTCATTTATGTACACTTCAAGAGTGTCAATGGCCTGAGACTTTTTAGGTATTAGATAAACATAGTCATATCTAGACAAGTCATCTATAAATGTGATGAAATATATTTCTTCACTAAAATAAGGAATATAGAGTGATTTGCATATATTAATATGAATAATCTTGAGTTTTTTCCTTCTTATTGTATTTTTCTTTATATGTTTAGTTTGCTTTCCCTTAATGCAATATATAAAAACATCAAAATCAATGAAGTCTAAATGTTCCAAAATATTATCCTTCACTAATCTTACCATTCTTTTCTTATAGATATACCTCAATCGTCTATGTCACAGTATAGAAGATATTTTATTACTGAAACTGTGTTTCAATCCAATACTTGATTGCAAGATCAATAATGTCTTTGCAAAGTCAAAATTCAAATTAATTCTATAAAAACCATCACACAGAATTTCAGAACCAACTTTTATTGAATCATAAAATATACTAAGTTTACTACTACCAAAAGAAATAGAATACCCTAACTCATCAATTCTAGATAGAGAAACTAAATTTTTAGAAATAGTAAGAACATAACATGTTTCAACAAGATCCATCGAATTACCCATCTTTAGGCGTAGACAATAAGTCCCCACTGATATGACTTCCGCTTTGAGACGATTTTCTATAATGATGAATCTTTTATGTTCCTTTGGTTTTTTGGATTGAAAGAAATCCCTACATATTATTGATAATATGAGTTGAAGCATTAGAATTAATCCACCAAGTATTCGAAGGAACTTCTGTAATATTTGATTTGAAACATACAAAGGTCGAGTTTATGTCTTTCTTTTCGAACCAAGTCTTGCGTTTAATGTAGTCCTTTTTATATGTCCTTTCTTGCCATAAAATAAATAATTTATTATAGAAACATTCCTTTTATTAATCTGTTTAACATTTCTAGACCTAACAAATTTATTTAATGGATGATGCTTCAATTTTCTTTTCTTGTTACCAACTCCTTGAGTAGTAGTCATGATATGATATGAATTTTTCTACTTTAATCTAAATTCTTCCTGAACACACATTCTAATTAACTCATTTAAGTCTCACTTATCCTTATTTGTATTATAGTGAATCTTGAATGGGCCAAACTAAGAGGGAAGAGAGTTAAGAATGAACTACACGAGGAAAGACTCATCAATATTCATATCCAATACTTTAAGTTTTACAACTTTATCAACCATATTGAGGATATGATCTTGAATTCCTTGAGTTTCATCATATTAAGCTGTAATCAGTTCTTTTATTAGTGTGTCAACCAATGACTTATTAGCATATTTAAATCTGCCTTCAATAACCTTTAAATATTTTCATGTGCTAGTTGCAATCGGTAATTAAGTCTTTATGTTATTTACAATCGTCATTCTTATGAACATTAAACTAAGCCTATTAGATCTTTTCCAAGTCTTTATTTCATTAACTTGTTCCATAATACTCTCATCAGTCAAGTCTATGGGCCTTTCAACAACCAATGCTAAGTCAAGATCTAATATGCCCAATGTAAATTGCACATGCTCTAACCATTCTGAATAATTTGATCCAAAGAGTACAGGGACATTATAAGCATAAGAATGTATGGATGGAAGTACCACTATAAAATATAAAATAACACTAATGCTTTGAGCTTCCAAAATTTAATGAACTATTGATGTCATTTATATTTTCATTTTGGGTGAAATATTGACATATCTAGTATTCATATAAAATTATTTATAGAGGATTAATATCATTCTTGTGAAATAGTATTATTACCTTTGGGTATACAACCCTAAACTATAAGGATATCCAAAACAGTATCATCCTACCTCATCACATAATTATTTAAAGTAAATTCTCCTTTGTTATTATCTAAATCACCTAATTATGTGTGTTATTGTGAATATTATTTCCTTGATATCATTTATGACTAATTCCTTAATGTAGTTTTATAAGTTATTAGTGCAGGTCACTTTGATGGCTACAAGACCAATACAATAATACAAAATAAAATTTAAAATATTCTATAAATGATAAGAATTTTATTGTCATTCACATCCCAAAAGTCAATCATCCCAAGCCACTTTGACAACTATTGGTTGTTGAATCTCGGATTTTGATGATGAAACCAATTAATAGTGTTTATGATTTGATCTGCATTTTAAGTGACGCAGGAAGCTTCGATCAAGGAAAGATAATTAAAATTAGTAAGAATCATGTTGACTCGAAGTAGAACATGTCAGAAGATTGGACGTCGAGCCAGAGGATCGGTCGATGTATCAGTAGAAAGTTTCGGGTCATGAGTTCAGGCATCAGGGCAAGAAGAGTAGAAATTGCACCAAGAATATGAAAGTTTCAGAGGTCAACTGGCCGATTTGGCAATAGGCCGCAAGAGAGGATGATGCACCGAAGATTCGGATAAAGCGCCGATGAACCAATGAAATATCGAACAACATTTGATTTGCTTTATAATAATTCTCTAGATGGAAGTAGGTTTTAAGTGTATAGGATTAACTACGATAATGATCAAGGCATAAAGCAAAATGAAGTCCCGAAGTTAAAAATGTGATTTTATTGGGAGTTCGAGAGTTCATCAGAAGTCTGAACGTTCGTCAAATGTTCTACCAGAATTTACTGTAGGGGAATCGACGGAGTGGATGTAGGTCACAACGATCGAACCACTATAAATCGGTTTGCATTTATATTCTTGCTATTTACCTTCACTATAAACTACCATACTTTCTCATTACTTTACCTACACACTCTTATGAATGTGTTTCAAGTTAACATCTTTCCGCAATTGGTTTTAATCGAACGAAAGATTTTTGAACCGACGTAATTTTTGAACTAAAAATTAGGATTCAAAAATAACCACAATACAAGAATCAAAGAACTTGAACTATTTTCCACTCGAAGAACTTATTGGGTCTTTAATGACCTATGAAATGAGTTGTATGGCACATGTTGAACATGATGAACTTGAGAAGAACCTTCCAAAGAATGGGAAGGATTTGGCACTTAGAACAAATGAAGACCACTCGAGTGAAAGCTCAAGTGATGATGACTTTAAACTCTTAATAATAAAGTTTAAGAAAATTTTAAAACAAGAAACGAAGAATAAAAATAAACTTAAAAAAAAGATGTTGCCAAAGAAGAAGAAGACACTCAAGGTAACTATGAACAAAATAAGTTCATCCGAAGACAAGAAGCAAACCAAGAAGGGCATGGTGACGAACTACGCTTTGACGGATTTCGTCAACAAGGTAAGCGACTCAATTGAATCTCTTTTTTCTTACCATGAAATTACTTAGTACTTTTCATAATTAGTTATATATATATATATATATATATATATATAATTATGAAAATTGCATGTTTTATGATAAAGGAACAAAATGTTAGATTTAAATCTAATGATTAATCCTATGTATGTTTTTAAGAAGAAATAATATGTATCATGTTGATTTCCATATTGCTTTTTTATTTTGATTGAAAATGCTTTATGTTTAATGAAATCAAGATTGATGATTTAATAATGCATAATGATGTAATAAAAATGTTAAAAGTTTTGGTATCATGCTTGATGATTTTATACTATGCATGAGAATTTGAAGTAAAGATTTGAAACCTTATGTTTTGGAATTATATGTTACACTTGTAATCTTAATGATTTTTGTGATAAATATTATTTTTTGTTTTTAAACACGATGCATAAATTTGGCATAGAAAATAAAGACATGCTTGTATGAAATCAATTGAAACAACTAAAAAGGGAATACATTTTGAAAATTTCTCAATCTCTATCTTATCGATTTTTCAATAAGAATTTGATAAATCCATTTACATCATTTTGAATCTCTTGAAAGTGATTTTGATGATTTGACAAGTTAAATTTGAATGAGTTTTATCCAAATCATGAACTTGATACTTGAGATTTTTTTATTCAAGATCTTTAACCTCCTAAGATTTCTTTTCATTATTTACTAAAGAGGAGTATTATATAAATGAATAATGATTTTTTTTTCTCTTGATTCCTCAAGATTTATAACTTGAAATTATTTATAAATCAAGATCTCTTATTATGTGTTCTCGTATCATTCCTTCCTATTGAGATTTATCCAAATAAATCATGGTTTCTCTTTTTATTTCTCGGAATCACAACTTGAATTTTTTTATCAAGATTTTTTATGATTCCTTCTTTTACTAAAGATGAGAATTATGCAAACAAACCATGATCTTGACTTGGGATTTTTATATAAATCAATATCGTTCACTATGATTCTCTCATTTTATTAAAAAGAATATTTGTCCAAATGAATCATAATATTTCCTTGATTATTTTTTCGATACTCACAACTTGAGATGATGTGCTTTGATGTTTGGAATATTATATACATAAGTTTATTTTTCTTTCATGTTTCGATACTCCCTTGTATTTATGATTGTATACCTTATATCATCTTTGAGAATTGTTGTAAAGGGAAAAATGAATTGCACTATTGTATTGTTATTCCCCTCTTTTTGCCAATGACAAAGGGGGAGAAACAATTGCTAGCATGCATATCACAAAAAGAGATAAACTTGCTAGCTTGCTAATCTCAAAAGAGAAGCAAGAAGTGTTATCTTGCAAATCTCACGAGAAGCAATGTTTGCTAAGTTACACATTTCAAGGCGATGCAAAAATAGTCTATCTTGCATATCTCAAAAGATGTAAAATTTTACTAACTTTCATATGTGTAAAATTTGCTAGCTTACATGTTCTAAAATGTTATAAAAATTACTAGATTGCACTTCTCAAAAGAGAAGAAAGAACTTGCTATCTTGAACATCACCAAGAATTGCTAGCTTGCAATCTCAAGAGAAAAAAATTGCTATCTTGTCTATCTCAAAAAGTAAAACATGCTTGCGCATCTAGCAAAATTTACAAACTTGCAAAACTTAAAATTATTGCTAGCTTGCATGTAGTAAAATGATGTAAAATTTTGTTAGCTTATGCATTGCCAAGGAAGCAAAAAATTGCACTTCTCAAGAGAGAAAAAAGAAAATTACTAGTTTGCGTGATGATAAAACTTGAGATTATATTTACAATGCAATGATTTAAAATTACATATCTAAAACTTGATAGTTGTACTTTTCCATTTTGTTGAAGACAAAGGGGGAGAAGATATGATGATATGAGAATCATACATGGTCAGATGAAATATACTTTGATATTTTAATACCATGATGATGCATTCAAAACTTATGATAATGATGCATGCAATGCAATAATATGCATATAATGTGTTGCATATATTCATGATGAAATATTGCTTTGACTTGAATTCACTTTGAATTCAATGTTCTATCAATATGGCATATTGATAGGAGGAGTTAAGGTTAACTCCATCATCAATTGGTTGTCATTATCAAAAAATGGGAGATTGTTGAATCTCAAATTTTGATGATGAAACCAATTAATAGTGTTTATGATTTGATCTGCATTTTGAGTGATGCAGAAAGCTTCAATCAAGGAAAGATAATTAAAAGCAATACGAATCAAGTTGGGCCGGAGTAGAACATGTCAGAAGATTGGACATCGAGCCGGAAGATCAATCGACGTATCGGTAGAAGGCATCAGGCCATGAGTTCGGGCATCTGGCCAAGAAGAGCAGAAATTGCGCCAAGAATATCGGAGTTGCGAAGGTCAATTGGCCGATTGGGTAATAGGTCACAAGAGAGGATGATGCGCCGAAGATTCGGATGAAGCGTCGATGAACCAATGACATACCGAATAACATTTGATTTGCTTTATAATAGTTTTCTAGATTGAAGTAGGTTTTAAGTGTGTAGGATTAACTATGATAATGATCAAGGTATAAAGAAAAATGAAATCCCGAAGTCAAGAACGAGATTTCGTTGGGAGTTTGAGAGTTCGTCGGAAGTTCTACCGAAATTGACCGAGAAGTCTAGGAGCTTGCCAAAGATGCTCGTCAGAACTCGCTAAGAAGATCGTCATGAAATCCAAGAGCTTACCGGGAGTCCATTGGAGCATTGCTGAGAGATCATCGGAAGTTCGCCAAAAGCTCGTTGGAAGAAACCTAAACTAATCGGACTTGATTTACTTAGTATATGTCTTAAAATTTGTAGTTAACACATAATTGGGTTGGAATTGGGCCAACTCAATTAGGAGTCAATTGGACCTAAGTTTAGGCTATATTGGGCCAAGTGAAAAGGCCCAAACAGTGATCCAACTAGTGAAACTATCATGGCACAGTCTTCGAGACTATGTCAGGCAATGGTACCACCCAGACTCAGTCTCCGAGACTGTCAAGCGTTGGTAATGCCAGTTTGGAAGGTGGTACCACTCAGACATAGTCTTCTAAGTGGTGGTTGTTGAATCTTGGATTTGATGATGAAACCAATTGATAGTATTTATGATTTGATCTGCATTTTGAGTGACGAAGGATACTTCGATAAGGGAGAGATAATTAAAGCAGGAAGAATCATGTTAGGCCGGAGGAAAACATGGCAGAAGATTGGACGTCAGGTCGAAGGATCAGTCAACGTATCGATAGAAGGCTTCGGGCCATGGATTCGGGCATCAGGCCAAGAAGAGCGGATATTACACCAAGGATATTGGAGTTATGGAAGTCAACTGGCTGATTGGGCAATAGGCCGCAAGAGAGGACGATGCGCCGAAGAATCGGACGAAGCGTCGATGGACCAATGACATGCCGAACGACATGATTCATGCTTAGTAATAATTTTCTAGATCGAAGTGTGTTTTTATGTGTGCAGGATTAACTATGATAGCAATGCATAAAGCAAAATGAAGTCCTGGAGTGAAGAACATGATTTCGTTGGGAGTTCGAGAGTTCGTCGGAAGTCCAAACGTTCGTCGGAAGTTCTGCTAGAACCAACCGAGAAGTCCAGGAGCTTGCCAAAGAAGCTCATTGGAACTCGCCAAGAAGATCATCGTAAAGTCCAGGAGCTTGTCGGGAGTCCTCTAGAACATTGTCGAGAGATCATCGAAAGTTCATCGAAAGATCGTCGGAAGCTCGCTAGAAGAAATCAGATTTATCTTACTTAGAATATGTCTTAGGAATCATAGTTAGCATATAATTAGAGTTGGGATTGGGAAGTAATCCCATCAACTTTGTTAGGGGCCAACTGGGCCCGAACTTGGGCTAGTTTGGGCCGGATTCAAGGCCCAACCAAGGTGCTGAAAGACTAGCCGGCAGTGGCACCGCTTGGGGAACAACATCCCAGGAATTCTGGGCGGTGGTGCTGCCTAGGCTAAGCAGTGGCACCGCCCTTGTCAGGCGGTGGTACCGCCTACTGGTAGATCCTACGGCGATAGTACCGCCCAGGAACGACGGTGGTACCGCTAGTACCCAGGAAATCTGGGATGAGATATTTTTAGGCTCTGAGTTTGAATCAACATGAAGCTTATAAATACCTCTCATCCTTGGTTAACTCACACAAGCACAAAGAGTTTAAAAGTGAGAAAACACTATATAAATCTCTTGAGAAATCCCCTCCTCTAGCTTAAACTTAGAATTCTGTTTAAAAAGGAGTGTGTGCTTGTAAAGGGTATCTCCTAAACCTGTGAAAAGGAGAAGATGAGTGTAAGAAGGAGGTTGATCTTCGCCTATTAAAGGAAGATCGATAGTGGATGCCGGTGGCCTCAACGGAAGAGGAATCGATGGAGTGGATGTAGGTCACGATGACCGAACCACTATAAAAATCTAGTGTGCTTTTCTTTTGTACAACTTACCTTACTGCAAACCTCCTTACTTGCTTACTGCTTTCAACATGTTTACGAATATGCTTTCAAGTTGAGCAAGTTTCTGAAATCGATTTTATTGTACGGAACAAAGAATTTTAGAACCGTGAGTTTTACCGCTACACTAATTCACACCCCCCCCCCTCTTTGTGTCGACTTGTTCCTAATAGTTGGTATTAGAGCCTCATATTTCTCATTTGTTTTAACACCTAAAAGAAATAAGTCTTTTTAGCTTTCAAGAGGGTCACTCTCTCATTCGTCCTCCCTCTTTCAATGGGATAGACTACACATATTGGAAAACTCGAATGAGAGTTTTCTTGCTTTCTTTGGATTTGAACTTATGGAACATTATTGATAATGATTTTCGAAGGTCTTCTCTTCTAATGAACCATTGGAATGATTTGGAGAAGAAGATATTTTCTTTAAATGCTAGAGCTATGAATGCTCTATTTTGTGCCTTTGACAAAAACGAGTTTAATTGGGTTTCTACCTATGAAATGGCTTTCGATATATGGCATACTCTCGAAATTACACACGAAGGCAC
The DNA here is from genome assembly GCA_900464855.2 of Musa schizocarpa. NCBI lineage: Eukaryota > Viridiplantae > Streptophyta > Magnoliopsida > Zingiberales > Musaceae > Musa > Musa schizocarpa. The sequence continues at coordinate 19,516,807 of LS990921.1, forward strand.
TAACAGAGTAAAAGATTCTAAAATAAATCTTTTAATGCATGATTTTGAACTATTTCAAATGAAGCCAAGTGAAACCATTGGAGACATGTACACTCGTTTTACGGATGTCATCAATGGTTTAAAAGCTTTTGGTAAATGCTTTTCTAATTTTGAACTTGTTAACAAGATTTTACGATCGCTCTCTAAGAATTAGTATTCGAAAATAATGGCTATACAAGAATAAAAAAATTTGAATACTTTTTTTATCGAAGAACTTATTGGGTCTCTAATGACCTATAAAATGACATACAATGCACGTAAAGAACTTGAGAACCACCTTCCAAAGAATAGGAATAATTTCGAACTAAGAACAATTAAAGACCACTCGAGCATAAGCTCAAGTAATTGTGAACTTGAACTCCTAATGAAATTTTTAAAACAAGAATCAAAAAATTAAAAATGAACTTAAAAATAAGAAGAAGGCGATTTTGGACGAATCATGCTCCTCCGAAGACGAGGAGAAAATCAACAAAGCCGAGGTGGCAAACTACGCCTTAACGACTTTTTACAATGAGGTAAACAACTCAAACGAAACTCCTTTAATTTATTTCAAAATTACATAACGCTTTTCATGAGTTGTTCTTAAATTAGTATATATATATATATATATATATATATATATATATATATATATATATATTATTGAATTGCATGTTTAATGATGTAATGAAAATGCTAAAAAAAGGGGATCATGCCAGTAATTTTGAAAATGTTAATGATAATTTCATGATTAATGAAAATACAACAAAATATTAGATATAAATCTAATGCTTGTTCAACTAATAAGAATAATCATATGTATGTTTTTAAGAAGCAATAATATGTAATCATGTTGATTTCTGTATTGCTTTTTGATTTTGATTGAAGATGCCTTACGTTTAATGAAACCATGCTTAATGTTTTAATAAAATAATGTAATGATGATTTGAGATCATGCTTAATGAGTTTGTCTTTCAAAATTATACATGATGATTCTTGTGGTTTATGAATTATTGATATTTGCCGTAATGAAAGTTCTTTTTCATTTTAAATGATGATGCATATTTTTGTTTGGCATAAAAAGATAAAAGCATGCTTGTATGAAATCAAATCAGTTAGATTAAAACAAAAAGGGAGAATGCATATTTTTCTTGAAAATACCACTATAGCTTTTCAATTTTTCAACAAGTTATTCTTAGTCATGAATCTATCTTATGTAATCTCTTGAAAATGATCTTGATTTGATGATTTAAATTTAAATGTGCTTTATCTTGATTTTTTGAAATTTATAACTTGAGATTTCTTATGCATGAATCAAGATATTATATCATTTAATCTCCTATGTTTCTTTTATCCACTTATAAAAGAAGAGATTTATTGAAATAAATCATGTCTTATGGTATTCATGAAAAATTGAGACATTAGGAATGAATTCTCAAGAGAATCTATTTACGTTGTCTTCACTGAATTTTCTTGAAAAGATTTTGATGATTTTGATTATTTGAATTTGAATGAGTTTTTACGTGATTTTGATTCCTCGGAATTACTTGAGATTTGAATTTGAATCATAAAATTTCTTAGGCATGAATTGAAATCTTTTTCTCCTATGTTTCCTTTTATGATTTACTAAAGAGAATATCTTTTTCAAAATTTATGACTTAAAATTTTATTTGAAAATCTTTTATTATTTGATCTCCTAAGATTTCTCTTTGAATATTTAAGAGGAGATTTGTCAAAATGAGTCATGTCTTTTGGTATTTACATGATCTCATCTTTCCTGATATGATTTTTTGGCTTTGTATAATTCCTTGTATTCTTAAAGTATATCTCATCACCTAATTCTTCTTGATATTCTTCATGTGATGATATGAATGCAAGAAATACTAATGATATTATTTTGATGCTCTAAAATGATATAAATTTACTAGCTTATAAGTATCATGTATGATATGATGATTAATTTATTTTTAGTATCATGCATAGAGTAAGAATATTGATGTAATTATAAATGATGATTTGGCATTATGCATGTAATACTTTAACTTATGATAATGATGCATGCAATGATGAAATATTCATGATGAAAATTTGTTTTAACATTCATGACTTGATTTTTTATCTTTGTTATTCATCCTTTGTCATGATTTGAAAATTGTTGAAAAAGGGAAAAAGAGATACAAAATTGTATTCTTCCCTTCTTTTTGACAATGACAAAAGGGGAGATAGCTAGCTTGCTAGCTAGCTTGCACATTTTAAGTATATGCAAAAACACACTATCTTGCATATATCAAAAGGTTTGCAAAAAAAACTCACTAGCTTGCATAATGCAAAACTTGTTAGCTTGCTTCATGTAAAACATTGTATCTTGCTAGCTTGTTATCTTGCATTATTTTTCAAAAACTTGCTAGCCTTCATACTTCAAAGAGAAGTAACACTTGTCAAATTGCTAGCTTGTATGTTGTAAAATAATGTAAAATTTTGCTAGCCTGCAATTTACAAAGGAAGCAAAAATAGCACTTCTCAAAAGGGAAGAAAGAGCTTGCTATCTTAAACATCACCAAAAAATTAATAGATTGCCTATCTTAAGAAGCAAAAATGCAAACTTGCATAATTTGCAATCTTACATATCTTTAAAATTAATGATGATTTGGTGATTATGCATGTTGTAAAGTTATGAAAATTTTACTAGCTTATATGTTGTAAACTTGCTATCTTGCTACCTTGCATATCTAAAACTTGATAGCTTGCATGATGTAACACTTGTTAAATTTTCTAGCTTATAAATTGCATGATGATAAAACTTGATATTATGCTTTTTATACAATGATTTGACATTATATCTTAAAGGGGGAGAAGTATGATGATATTATGCATAAGTTTATGATAACATGTTGCATGGATTTTTGAATCCAAGAGTTCATCAATATGGCATATTGATAGGGGGAGTTTGTTTAAGCTCCGAGAGTTAAGGTTAACTCCATCATCAATTGGTTATCATCATCAAAAAGGGAGAGATTATTGAATCTCGGATTTTCATGATGAAATCAATTGATAGTATTTATGATTTGATCTACGTTTTGAGTGACGTAGGATGCTTCGATCAGGGAGAGATAATTAAAACAGGAAGAATCATGTTGGGCCGGAGGAAAACATGTCAGAAGATTAGACGTCGGGCCGAAGGATCGGTCGATGTATTGACAGAAGGCTTCGGGCTATGGATTCGGGCATCGGGCCAAGAAAAGCCGATATTGCACTAAGGATATCGGAGTTGCAGAGGTCAATTGGCCAATTGGGCAATAGGCCTCGAGAGAGGACAATGCGCCGAAGAATCGGATGAAGCGTCGATGGACCAATGACATGCCGGATGACATGATTCATGCTTTGTAATAATTGTCTAGATTGAAGTGTGTTTTTATGTATGTAGGATTAACTACGATAGCAAGACATAAAGCAAAATGAAGTCCTAGAGTCAAGAACGTAATTTCATTAGGAGTTCAAGAGTTCGTCAGAAGTCGAGACGTTCGTCAGAAGTTCTACCAGAACCAACTGAGAAGTCCAGGAGCTTGCCAAAGAAGCTCGTCGAAACTCGCTAAAAAGATCATCGTGAAGTCCAGGAGCTTGCCAGGAGTCCGCCGAAACATCGTCGAGAGATCGTCGGAAGTTCGCGAGTATATCGTCGGAAGCTCACTGGAAGAAATCAGACTTATCTTGCTTAGAATATGTCTTAGGAATCATAGTTTACATAGGCCCCAATCAGTTTGAAATTGGAGCTCAAAAGTATCCATTTCCATATTTCCGGGGTCCTGACGATACCACCGCCATAATTGGGCGGTACTATTGCCTGTCATATGTCACTGAGCAGTACTACCACATAGTTTAGGCGGTACTACCACCTAACAGTGCTCGAAGACCAAGCTTAGGTGGTACCACCGCTTGATAGGAGCGGTGCCACCGCTAGCAATAAAAATTGCAGGCGGTACCACCACCTGACAAGGGCAGTACTACCGCCCAGAACTCCTAGGAGACCAAGTCTCTTGGGCGGTGCCATTGTCGGCCAAGAATTCTAGGTCCGAATGGGCTGTTCTATTCGACCCAATTTGGGTTTGTTAAGGGCCCAATTGGCCCCTGATTAATTTAGTGGGATCACCTCCCAATCCTAACTTAATCTACATACTAACTATGACAATTAAGACATCATTATTGTAATTTGTGTTCCGGTGCGTCAATCGCTTCCTCCAGCGAGCTTCCGGCGAACATCCGACGAACCCTCGGTGATGCTCTAGCGGATTCCCGGTAAGCTCCTAGACTTTGTGACAATCTTCTTGGCGAGTTCCAACGAGCTTCTTTGGCAAGCTCCTGGACTTCTCGGATTGTTCCCGTAGAACTTCCGACGAACGTCCGGACTTCTGACGAACTCTCGAACTCCCAATGTGATCTTGGTTTTGACTCCGGCTCAACACCTGTTGCATATCTTACTACCATTGTAGTTAATCCTTCACACTTATCTCAACATATAAATTAGATAAACAAATGACAATCGAGTTCATTATCAAAATCCGAGATTCAACAAAAGAAACAAAAATGCTATTATAATCTTATGAAAACTCTTCTTAAGCTCTAAGTGTTAGTCTTGTTTAAAAGAGGAGTGAATGGGGTTGTAAAGGTTCTCTTCTGAACTTGTCAAAAGGAGAATCGAGTTGTAAGGGTAGTTGATCTACGCCCATTGAAGGAAGATCGTTAGTGGATGCCGGTGGCCTCGACGGAAAGGGAATCGACAGAGTGGATGTTGGTCACGATGACTGAACCACTATAAATCGGTTTGCATTTATATTCTTACTATTTACCTTCACTATAAACTACCATACTTCCTCATTACTTTAGCAACATACTCTTACGAACGTTTTTTAAGTTAACATCTTTCTAAAATCAATTTTAATCGAACGAAAGATTTTCGAACCGACGTAATTTTATCCGCTGCATTAATCTCTCATACCGACTCGTTCCTAACAATGGTCAAATAAAATTTAATTAGAGAGATCAATTACAAATAATATTTATCAAATTTTTTAAATTTAATTTTTGTTAAGTAGTTCAATAATAGAATAACAACCATAATAAGTGTTGAATATTAATCATCAAAAGAGAAAAAAAAACCTCATATGATAATTATGATAATATATAAATCATATCTTCATGTGAAAGATAAATATTATTTTATAATTTTAAATATATACATGTGAATAACTAAATGAATATCCAAGAATAATAATTAGATTTTATTTACCACATATAAAAATATAATCAATAACTTATATGAGAAAACTATAAAAGTAAATCATAATTTATAGTTTTTAAATCAAAATTAAATATAATCATGATAAAATTCAATCATAATTATAATAAATCATATTTATTAATTTTATAATTGAGGACATAAATTAGAAATTCTCAATTTCATAAGAGCAAAATTATAAATATATTGACAGGACATAAATTAAAATTACGTGATTTGTAAAGGGCAGAACTATCAAAATATTAAAAAGTATTAATAAAATATAGAAGGAAAAAATTATAATTTAACCAAGGCAACCTTAGGGTAAAACTATAATTTTATCAAAAACCCTAATCTGCCTACACCGCCGCTTACGCGGTTGTCGCTGATGCGACCGTCGCCTACGCACAACTATCGACATCGCGGCAGCTTGTGCCCACACATGGCTGCTGCCTACGAGTGGTTACTGACTATATGCCCCCCCCTTGCAGCACCTTCTTGGCGTGCGGCCACCGCCTGGGTGCAACCTCCTCATGCGCAACTATCGCTTGGGTGCAGCCTGTGCCCGTGCACGGTTGCTGCCCTCGTGCGGCTACCGCTTGAACACTGGTCCTCTCGGCGTGCGGTTGCCGCCTAGACATGGGTTTTGCCTATGCGCGCAGCTGCTGCCTAGACGCAGTTTGTGCCCGTGCGCAATCGCCGTCTAAGTGCGACCTGTCGGCACATGGTCGCCACCTTGGCGCGGCTTGCTCACCGCGGTCGCCGCTTTGGTGCGGCCTGCCCATGCACAGTTGCCGCTTGGGCACGATCTGCCTGCGCGCGGTCGCCACTTAGATGCGATTGTCGCCTGGGCACGGTTGCTGTCGTTGCTCGGTCGCTTGCACGATCAGTTTAGCAAGAACTAGTGTGACTGTTGCAATGCACGGTCGCTCACGACTACTAACGTGCACGTTGCACGACACAACTACTGCCACTAGTAGATCCATACGTAGCAAGGTGGGTAGTAGTGCCGCACAACAACCATTGCTACTTTGCGATAATTGACGATCGCATTTATAAAAAAATTATCTTTGTCCATGACAAAACAAAATAGATAGGAATACAAATCGATAAAATATGGATCATTCAATATCATAAATCAGAAAACAATAGATATAAAGTATTTGATTTCAAGAACTTAGTCTCTGATATCAAGCATAAAAACGGTTATATGTTATATGAAATACGAAAATAATCTTTTACACTAAAATTGAAATTAAATAACATTATATCTAATTTTACGATGCATACCTTTTGATGTTAGGATCTGCGAAGGTACCGTTTTAGATCTAAAACCACATCAATTTGCAAGAAGAACTAGACTCTCCTCTTTAACTGCGTCCTCTATGAGATATGTAACATATTTCTTTCGATCCCTAAAGGTCATGTTTATTTATAAGTAATAGCAAAGGGTTAAGATAAATTATTAAAAAAATTTATGTGGATCTTCACTTGTGCAACACTAACTTCATCATGGATGTACAGGAAGGTTGATGATGCTTAGCTGCAACCCCTACCTAAAGCAATTAATATGGCAAGTCACGAATCCCCACCGTTCCTTTGTTAGCCAGGAATCGAGAATATGCTAGAGAGAGACCAACTACATTGTCTAAACAGACAACACTAACGTTCTATTTATAAACAAGAGCATAAGGTTAAGATAAGTTATTAAAAAAGTTTATATGGGTCTTCGCTTGTGCAACACTACCTTCCTGATACATTGTCTAAACAGACAACACAGAAGCACAATGTCAGAGAAGCTCTTAACATCTATCTGTACAATCTCACAGTGTCAGCCTTCTAGTGAGTATCCTCTACAGTCTGTCCACTGTCCTATGACTTCTCTTGCATGCCATGCTTGCAGATATACTCAATTAATCCTTTGAGAACTGTTTCCAAACCAAACCAATTTGTCTACATCAAATTGACCTCTTGGATGCCCAAAGGGCTATCTATTTACACTACAACGCAGAAAACACACTACTGAGACAAAACACACAACACAGAAAACTGAAACCACTGAAGCAGGAGAGGTAAGTCTCCTCCATGAATCCTCTACTCGCAATATTATTACAACCAATCTCAGCTACGCTGCGGGCTCATGAGTCCCCACTGTCATGCCATGCGAAAACCATGTCCCCCAGCTCCGCCTTCAGGTCCTCCCAGCTGAATCCTTCGTCGTCGGCGCCGCTGCTGCTGGTGCCGCTGCAGTCTTCCAGTCTCATCTCAACTAGCATCAGCGGCGAGGCCACCTCCGACACCTCCACCGACAAGATCGAACCCTGCCTCGACAACCCGGCAGCAACCGTCCCTCCTGCTGATCCCTTCCGCCGATCCACCACGAAGCCCAGCTTCCCCCCCGTCTCCGAAATCCTCTCCAAGATCTTTTCGATGGAGTGTGTCGAGCTGAACCTCTTCTCCTTCTTGTTCTTGGCCTCGTCAAAGAGCCCAGACAAGTCCAGGCCCAACGACAGCAATATGATGTCGAATGCGTTCATGACGGGCGTGATATAATCTCTCGTCGTCGGAGGCTGGTCCACGATACTACTTAGCTGCGAGTCCAAGCTCAGGGACCGCTTCAGCCAAGGGTGCTCCATCAGTGCGGCGATGGTGATCCTGGTCTCGGGGTTGGGGTCCAGCAGCCGGTACAGGAGCCGCCGTGCCGGCGGCGAAACCCATTTCGGAAACCCGTAGTCGCGCTTGTGAATCCTCCGGTACATGAGGGCGAGGTTAGCGTCGTCGAAGGGCAGAGAACCGGCAAGGAGGACGAAGAGAATGACGCCGCAGCACCAGGAATCAGCTTTGGCACCGTCGTAGCCCTTGCGGCGGATCACCTCGGGCGCGGTGTAGGCCGGGGTGCCGCAGGCCGTCTGGAGACGGCCGTCGCGGAGCTGCTCGGGGAGCGCCGCGAGGCCAAAGTCGGAGATCTTGAGGTTGCCGTCGCGGTCGAGGAGGAGGTTCTGGGGCTTGAGGTCGCGGTGGGCGACGCCGCGGGCATGGCAGTAGTGCAGGGCGGAGACGAGCTGCTGGAAGTAACGGCGGGCGGCGTGTTCCGGAAGGAGGCCGCCGCGGCGGGCTACGCAGGCGAGCAGGTCGCCGCCGGGGGCGTGTTCCATGACGAGGTAGATCTTGGAGCGGGTGGCCATGACCTCGTGGAGCTTCAGGATGTTGGGGTGGGCGAGGCGGCGCATGGCGGCCACCTCAGTCAGCACGCTGCGCGCCATGCCGGTACCCACAACCTCGGGCTTGTCGAGGACCTTGATGGCAACGGCGGCGCCGTCGCTGACCGAGCGCGCCAGGTAGACCTTGGCGAAGGTGCCACGGCCAAGGAGGCGGCCAAGCTCGTACCTGCCGAGGAGGACCTCCCGATGGCGCTTGGAGTTGGCGACCGGGGCGGAGCTTAACTTGCAGGGTCGCACCCGGTCCATGACTATACAATTACAAGAGGGAATCAAAGACGACAGGAGTAACGCACAAAACCAGCTCTTCTGTTTGAGCCCCACTCCCAACCCCCCTTCAATCTTGGGGGGGAGGGAGGGAAGTTGGGTAGGGGATTGTGTATTTAAAGCGACCATGCAAATTAGCTTCAAGAGATACTAATTATATTCTAAAAAGTTACCATGATTGATTGCTCCACAATATGATCTCAAACTCTTTTTATCGTTTTAAGCAAAATATTAATTTATTATTTAAAAAAAAAAAAAAATCCAAGGACGTAATAATAAAAAAAATATTTATAGAATATGACACAAGAGAACCCTACAAGCTGAGCCAAATTTGTTCACATATCTAATCGGTCCATTGACATGAACGTTATCGATTGGTGGGAATAATCACATGAAAAGACGGACCAATTAATATAAAAAATTTGACGGTTCATCTTGTTTTGGGTCCGGTTGGAGTAGTGGAATTGGTATCAAATCATATTGCCATCAACTATGAATATATACTTTACAAATATATTAGCTAATTTAATTTAGTTGAGTAATAAGATTAACGATTGGATATGGTCCCCCTTGTCCTATGAAGCATGATTGCCATACGGGCGTTGGTGTGTAGTATGATAGTGAATAGCTACGTAGCATGTAAAGCTAACTATTGTATCGATGAAATCATGTAGATACAATGCTTGCTTTGCATGTCCTCTGTAATTTGTCTTTTGTGCCAAATGGTGGGTGCTTGCATTAAAGCATTAACGACAGCGGGAAGAAGCTTGATTCAAGGCAGACAAAAAGTGGTGTGAAAAAGAGAGTGAAATTAAAGATGCCCAAACAAGGTGTGAGGTCCTTTTCCATGGGAATTCACATGGAATATGAAAGCCAGAAGGAAAAGGCATCCATATCCAAAACTCTCAATGTATAATAGAAGAAGAACAAGACAGAATTATTGATAGTAGATAATATTTTCTAATTATACCTAGAACTTTTATTATTTTGTTGAGAAAAATTCCTTTTAAATAAAAAATATATTAATAAACTTCTCATCATCTTTTGCATCATACTTTAATTTATCATGGTATTAAAGTGGCTTGCTTAGAACGAGCTCTCTTCTCGTTGTCCGACGATAGCAATTGCTCTTCACCGAGCTCTGACACATCCTAAGAAAGAACCTTGCGCCTCTGTCTTCCCTCCAATCTCTCATTGCGGTGTCTTCCCTTTCTCTTCCTGAGCCGCTGACAATGGTAGAAGCACTTGGTGAGTCGCGCACGCACTCACATATCGACGACGACTATAGCTTCCTCCCCCTCTTCTTCCTAGAGTAAGACCTCCTATTCCATTGAGTCGACATCAAGAACTCTCTCTCCTATGTCTCGGTGCACCTCCAATGACATTAATTTGAAGTGACGATGACTATCTTGCTATCGTTGCTTTCTTCTCTATGATGACTACGACACTTCCTTGATGAATGACACATGTCTTCTCCCGCTGCCACTCTACATCATCCACTCGTTGTAGCCCATTGCTATAGCGCTCTCTGCCCCAAGCGACATGTCCTCACCGACGGCAATCTCTACCCCAACTTGATGCATTGTCCAATAACGACTGTGTCACTTCTTCGCATCTCTAAAGTCAGCCACTTGACACATCCAGCCATTGTTGTCGCCCAGCCGACCACAACTCAGCAATCCATCCATCACATGTGCCACACTTGGCAGATATATCGCATCAAGGCAACTCATTGCTCACGGTGCTGGACTTCGCAAGCGTCATCTAGGCTACTCTTTGTTCTTCCTCAACGGAGTTTCCCCAGCCACATCTCGTTGAGCCGTTCCCATTCCTCTTTACCCTCACTGGCCTCTCCTCCATCGCTCTTCCCTACAGTGTCGCCTATCTATGATGGCTCTCTCACTGCTCACCTCTCCTCATCATGGTGACTTCCAATTTCACTTCCACATCCGCGTCGCCACCAACCTCTTCGTTGCCCTTGACCCTTTCCCTCCACTTGGCATGTCTCGTCAGCAATGATGGATCCTCAACCATTCAAGCGATCACCTAAATTTTGCTCTTCACCATGAGGACAACATCTCTGCTCTCCACTACCCAAATCTATTGCTACTGATGCTGCACCAAAATCTGCTACATCACAACCACATCTTCACAGTCGAGATTTTGTTGATTTGCTCGGAGGTCTTTCTGTTGTTACGGGGCAATGGGTGCCCAATCTTCATCACTCGGGGTCTTCTCAAAGACGCTTATCTTCCCCTGCTTCATTAATTTCATATTGCTGCAGTCTCTCTCTCTTCCTTCATGTCGCTACAGTTCTTATTGTTGCCTCTGATTAGTGATCGAATCATCTAGTGATCAGATCCCTATTGGTTCATCGTTGCTAACGAAGTGATCAGATCTTTAGAACTTGTCTATCCATAATAATTATGGTGAAAATAAAGATATTATTATTGGTGATGAGAAAAGAATTCCTATTACTCATACTGATTCCACAATGCTTAATTCAGATACTACAACTTTTACACTTGATGATGTTCTATATACACCTCATATTAAATGAAATCTCATTTCCGTTTCTCAATTCTACAAACACAATAATACTTCAATTGAATTCTTTTCTAACTCTTTTCTTGTCAAGGGTTTAAGTATATGTGCATCCTTGGTCCAAGGTCAGAATAGAGGCACTGTTCACTCTTTGGTTACAGCTCTAATTGATGTGTAACATCGTCATCTTGGTCATCCCTTGTCTCTTATCTGGCAAAAATTACTTTCTCGTTACTCTCTTCTCATTTTTAAATCAAGTAGCTTTATAACTCATTATGATGCTCGTCTTAGCAATAAAAGTTATAAACAATCCTTTGGCACATCTTCCAAATCTTGCTCTAAACCATTTGAAATTATTTATACCGATGTTTAGGGCCTTGCTCCAACCATTTATTTTGACAAATTCAGATTTTATGTCATTTTTATATATTATTTCACTAAGTATATATGATTATATCTTCTTCACCATAAATATGAAGTTTTCACAATCTTTACCAACTTTACAAAGTTGGTCAAGAACTATATTTAGTCTATAATCAAAACAGTTTACTCTGATGGTAGAGATGAATATCAAGCCTTGACATTATGTCTCTCAGCTTGTAATATACAATACCTCAAGTTACCCCCATATACTCCTCAACTAGTTAGCTCTATCGAACGTAAACATCGATATATAGTTGAAACTGATCTCACCCTTCTATATCAGGCCTCCATGCCTCCAACCTTTTAAATTATAATCTATCTTATTAATCGTATGCTTACTCCAGTCTTGCAAAATCAGTTTTTATTTGAAATATTATTTCACAAATCTCTAAATATTTAAAAAATTAAAGTATTTGGTTGTCTATGTTATCTATGGTTATGTCTCTATGCCTCCCACAAGAAAACATTAAGATCTAAGCCTTGTGTCTTCATATGATACTCCCTTGAATATAATGCTTTTCGATACAATAAACCCCAAGCCCACAAAGTTTTTATATCACGAGTCTCCTACCATATAAACTACTCCAACAAACATTTATCACTAGCGTATACCCCCAATCCTATCGAACGAGCCTCCCATGACATCGTCCAGTCCTTCCCCTCAAGATCCACATGTTGAATCTCGAATTTTGATGATGAAACCAATTGATAAGTATTTATGATTTGATATGTGTTTTGAGTGATGTGGGATGCTTTGATCAGGGATGTTATGATTAAGAGCGACACTAAGAGGGGGGGTGAATTAGTGGAGTAGAAAACTTTTACGATTTCAAAAAATTTGTTTCGATAAAAACCTATTTCGTCGAGAATGGTTTTGATTCAATCTGTTTCGGAAAGAATTTAAACTTGAAAGCTTTCGTGAAAGTGTAAGAGAAAACTAAGGTGATTTGTAGTAATATAAATTGCACAAATAAAAAACGTCAGTTTCGTAAAGTCTTCGTACGAGTAAAGCCAATCTCAGAAAGTGTTTACTTGAAAGTGTAAGTGTAGAGAAAGTAAGATTAGGAGAAGAATCACTTTATTATGAAATGATTTGCAGTTAAAGAAGATTGCTCAAAATGAAATGCAAACCAGATTTAGAGTGGTTCGGTCAATGTGACCTACATCCACTTTCGGATTCCTCCTCCGACGAGGTCTCTGGCGTCCACTAAAAGCCTTCCTTCAATAGGTGAAGATCGAGCACCTCTTTACAACACTTTCTCCTTTTTTCGGGATTATGAGATGAACCCTTACAAGTCTCACTCCTCTTTCTTGGATGGTTATAAGGCTTAAGAGATGAAGGAGGCGAACTCTAACTTTTACAACACTTTAAGGCTCAAGAACTTAAGATTATGCTAATAGGTTTCATACCCTTTCATGAAGAAAATTGTGGGATTTTTATAGGCCCCAATGGCTTCAAAATTGGAGCAAAAAAGTATCACATCCTCGGAATCCAAAGTATTGGCAATACCACCGCTGTTACTGGGCGGTACTACCGCCGCTGATATGACCCTGGGTGGTACTGGCAGCACTGGTGCCGACGGTACCACCGCTCATCCTGGGCGGTACCATTGCCCAAGAATCCAAGGGCACTACTTTCCAAGCGGTGCCACCGTCGACCATATTTTCAGGGGCTGAATTGGGTGCTCAATTCGGCCCAATTCAGCCATGTTAAGGGCCTAGTTGGCCCATAATTAAGTTAGTGGGAATACCTCCCAATCCTAACTTAATTTACGCTCTAACTATGATAATTAAGACAATTTACAGTGCTTCTTATTCCGATGCGTCAATTGCTCTTCTGGCGAGCTTTCGGCGTACTTCCGGTGATCATCCGACGAACTCTCGACAATGTTCCGACGGACTCTCGACAAGCTCTTGGACTTTACGATGATCTTCTTGGTGAGTTCTGACGAGCTTCTATGGCAAGCTCCTGGACTTCTCGGTTGGTTCCCACAAAACTTCCGATGAACGTTCGGACTTCCATCGAACTCTCGAACTCCCAATGAGATCTCGGTCTTGACTCTGGCATAACACCTGCTTTATGTCTTACTACCATCGTAGTTAATCCTGCATACTTTTCTTAACATATAGATTAGATCAAACAACTTACAATTGACTTCATCATCAAAATCCGAGATTCAACAATCTCTCCCTCTTTGATGATGACAATCAATTGATGACGGAGTTAACCTTAACTCCCCCTATCTATATGCCAACTTGAGAAAATACATTCTTGAATTCAAGACCTATGAATTCAAAAGATATATTGATAAGTTAAGTTCATTTAAACTTATCAATACACACATCATGATTCATATCATAATCTAGCATTCTCAAAATGGTGTCATGACATCCATTTTTCAAGTATGATATTTCAAATATGAAAGATGACAAAGATAGCAATTCATTATTCTATGGTAAGATATCAATTGTAAAATTATAAGTTAAGGTCTAGATATCTTATCATAATGAAGAAATTTTATCAAGCAAACATTTCAAGTATATATAATGAAATACATTACATACATTTGTCATCAATTTACCACATTTTGGTATTATTTCTCCCCCTTTGTCATCAACAAAAAGGAGAACAATTCAACAATGTAAGTGTGGTAAAAATTCATGTCACATTTCAAAAAACAAAATTCATACTAATCATATTTCAAGCATTCATGACATTGTGTTATTCAAAAGTTCTCAACATTAAAAGTTATAATTATTAAAGAGATAGCTTCCATCAACTTCTCCCTTTTTATTTTTCATCAAAACTTTACATGAAGAAGGAGAGTAAGGAGGAAAATCCATTGAGAACTAACTTTGAATGAAGTTAAAAATGACAAAAGAGTTTCATTAAATTATGATTCAATTTTCACAAGGATCAAGATATTTATGTGAAATCAAATCCTCATTCTTGCAAGTGTTCATCTCATAACAAAGAATCATAAAAATTCTTCCTTCATTAAGAAAGAATTCATGTGAAAGAATCATCATATGAAGGATAAAAGAAATTCCGTGAATAAGCCTTTATAATAAGAGGATCATCACATCAAATCCATTTCTTAACAAAAATTCACAAGAGATAAATCGAGAGAAGCATTGGTCAATGACTTCCATGAATTAAATATCAAGATATGTATAAATACTTCATGCATTTATAAAATATTTTGTCATAGCTTTTCATCACTACTTGCATGAAGTAATATCATTAGTGCTTTATAGTACTCAAAGATTAAGAATATGATGTATGATTAAAACTTCTAGAAATCATAATCATCAAAGTAAACATAATATTGCATCATTGTATGATAACATGCTCATCATCATAGAAACTTTTAGCATCAAAGCACAAAATTTCCAACCTCAAAGTAAACATGTTATTGTAGCACACAACCTTGTCATCATGTAAAATTAGCATAATAAAATTATCAGCACAGAATTTAAGTGAGTGATCAAAGAATCAAGAAAGTCTGAAAATAAAATTTAACAAATTCATGCATTCAGACAAATTAACATTCCTAATTCTCTTCTAATAAAATCAAATTGTTCTTCACTTAAGGGCTTTATAAAAATAACGGCTAATTGATGTTTTGTATCAATAAACTTTAAGATTACATCATGATTGTTAACATGATCTCATATAAAGTGATGCCTAATATCAATATGTTTAGTTCTAGAGTATTAAATGAGATTTTTTATTAAACATATTGTACTTGTGTTATCACATTTTATAGGAATGTTTTTAAAATGAATTTTATAATCTTCTAAAGTGTTTTTCATCCACACAACTTGTGCACAACATGTTGGGAAATCATTGGGGGCGACATCATATGCGCAGCGGAAGAACAAGAAAACAAAAATCCCCGATTCCCAAAAATATGTTCGTCGTCGTGCGAAGATTGGTGCGCAAAAATCCGCAAAACACAAAACTGCGTATAGAGATTGTGTTACCTAGGGAGATCGTATATCCCTGTTTCCTTGCAGATCCTTAGGAGAGGGTGAAGGAGGTCAAGCGTCCTCCTCTCTAGCGGTGATCCACCACGGCCAGGGGTTTGGCGACCCTCCTCAAAACTCCGGGCCTCCGAGGTGGAGAGGGAGAGGAGAATAGGAAAGGCAAGCAAAGACTCTAGCCTATGAGGCTGTGAATCCCTCATATTTATAGAGATCCCGTGTCAAACCCTAATGGGTCCTTCCCTAGTGGGTATTGGATCTGCATCCAATAAGACAAGGCTCTCCGTCGGATATCTCATATCCGAACCTCTACTCATCGCAATGCCTACCATATGTGTGTGACCCTCTAGGCCCAATATCGAGGCTGGCCGTGAGTCATACTGTCGAGAACTCCTTCTAACTTCGGTGAATTATTATCTCTGTAATAATTCACTCGACTCATCGACTCACTTGGACGTACTAGGCCCCACTACCCAAGTAGTCCCAGGGACGATCTGGGGGGGAATCCAATCCATTGGACTGTTTGTCCTCGTTACCATGTACCTATAGTCCCTCATCCATCTAATATCCCGAGACCGTGATATCGAGCATGGTGTTGTCGGACCCATACGGTTTCTACTCGAAGTCTCGCTTCTAATCGGATTCTCAGGAGAACTCTTTCTCTCTCAACCCGAATGACCCGGCCGGGGATTTGTCTGAGTAAGAACACATGGGATATTCCTCTCATGACGCAGAGAGTGGATGATCCTCTATCGACACTCAATAGCCCTCGTGAAGGTCGACTACCACTCCCAATGACCCAGCTGTACTAGATCCGGGACAACCAAACCTATAAGTCTCGGTATCAAAGAGTGGAGCACTCATACAGGACATCCTTGGTGTCTCAAGTCTAAGGAGCGAGATACACCACTAGGACTACGGAATCATTTGTCGACAATAAGGCATCATCAACCATCAAGCATTCCGTAAGTGGATCAATCGGTGAACTCATTCTCCAATGAGCACTTGTCTTTGTATCCCTAGTGTCCCTACACACGAGCGACTATGAGACCGGTGCATCCATCATATGGACGGCATATCTGACACACCCGGTCTATCCGGGTTATCACGATGTCCCTCTCGAGTAACCTATGACCGGGATTATTTAGGATATGTGTTTAAAGGTGAATCGATCTCATTATCGTGATCTCATCACGATCCGATTCCCATTGCACAAATCCAAGGACATCACAATATATATATATGCATTTATGCAATAGTTATAAAGTGATATACGCCAAAATATAATAAGCAAAAAGATTCTGTATCAAGTCACACGTGCCATCACTCACGTGATTGGCTTGCTGGGCACATATGACTAGCAATCTCCCACTTAACCTAAAGCCAATCACCTATGTGTCTGATCCCCATCAGACCCCTGTGATGCTCAAAGACAATCTGAGACAACGGCTTTGTCAGTGGATCTGCAATGTTATCTTCGGATGGAACTCTTTCCACTGCTACATCTCCTCAAGTTACGATCTTTCTTATGTTTGGAACCTCCCTCCAACACTTCGATGAGACCGGGTTCCCTTATTTGAGTAATCACCCCATAGTTGTCGCAATATAAGGAAGTCGACTTGTCGCTATCTGTATCGACTCCCAAATCTGTGATGAACTTCTTCACCCGGACTCCCTCTTTTTGCTGCATCGATGTAGCAATGTACTCTGCCCTCGTGGTCGAAGTCAGAAGTGGTATCTTGCTTGGAACTCTTCCAAAGACACTGCTCCTCCATTCAAGGTGTACACATACCCAATTCGACTTGCTATCATCAACATCGACTGAAAACTTGAGTCGAGTGTAGCCTTCAACCTTAAGGCTATTACCTCCATTTACTAGTAAAAGATCCTTAGTCCTTCTCAAGTACTTAAGGATACACTTTCTTGCTTTCAAGTGCTCAAGCACGGATCCGCCTCGATACACCTTTCGTGACACTCAGAGCATGCGCTATATCAGGCCTAGTACATAGCATGGCATACATGATAGACCATATTGCTAAGGCATAAGGTATCATATCCATGTTCGCCCTTTCTTACGGAGTCTTTGAGGACATACTGTAGAAAGCGATATCCCATGTCTCATCGGTATGAGATCTCTCTTGGAATTTTTTTCATGCCAAACCTTTTGACAATAGTTTCTATGTGTACGGACTAGGGACAAGCCAAGCATCCTCTTGGATCTATCTCTATAGATTCTAATCCCCAAGATATAAGATGCTTCCCCTAAGTCCTTCATGGAGAAGTGTCTAGATAACCAAGCCTTTCTTGTGGATAGCATTCCTATGTCATTCCCAATGATGAGGATGTCATCCACATATAACACCTAAAAAAAAGGTGATAGCTCCCACTTACCTTTTCTGTATACACAAGGCTCATCTTCGTTCTTAACGAAGTCATAAGATCCGATTGCCTCATCAAATCTTATGTTCCAACTTCGGGAAGCTTGCTTTAGTCCATAAATGGATCTAAGCAACCTACACACCTTATCTGGGCAGTTCTTGGACACGAATCCCTCAGGTTGCATCATATACACCTCCTCCTCGAGGTTCCCGTTGAGGAATGCGGTTTTCACATCCATCTGCCAGATCTCATAATCATAGTGTGCTGCAATAGCCAATAGAATTCTGATGGATTTTAGCATTGCTACGGGTGAGAAAGTTTCGTCGTAGTCAACACCTTGCCTTTGACGATACCCCTTAGCCACTAGCCTTGCTTTATAGGTCTCTACCTTTCCATCTACTCCGATCTTTTTCTTAAAGATCCACTTGCAACCGATGGGTACAATACCTTCGGGCGCATCAACTAGGTTCCAAACCTTATTGGAGTACATAGAATCCATCTCAGAATTCATGGCTTCTTTCCACTTCCCGGAGTCTATACTCATAATAGCCTCCTCGTAGGTCTGAGGATCAATATCCTCTACATCCTCTGCTCTAATATGTCCCACATATCTCTCAGGAGGATGGGATACTCTATCAGACCTGCGTAAAGTTGATACTTGTGTATTAGGTACCTGAACAGACTCGGGCTGTAGAGTGGTGCTTGAGCTTGGTTCTCCAACCTCGCTCAATTCTATCATTCTCCCACTGTCTCCGTCAAGAATGTGTTCCTTCTCAAGGAACACTGCTCTCTTAGCTACAAAGTCCTTTTGGTCCTCGAGATGATAGAAATAATACCCATAAGTTTCCTTGGGGTATCCCACAAATTTGCATCGCTCTGTCCTTGATTCTAACTTATCGGGGTTATGTCTTCTAACATGGGCAGGGCAACCCCAGATCTTAACAATCTTAAGATCAGGCTTCTTCCCTTTCCATATCTCATATGGTGTAGACACTACCGACTTAGTTGGAACTCTGTTCAGAAGGTAAGCTGCGGTTTCTAGGGCATATCCCCAGAATGAGATGGGTAGGTCAGCGAAACTCATCATGGACCGTACCATATCTAATAATGTACGATTTCTCCTTTCAGAGACACCATTGAGCTGAGGTGTATAAGGAGGTGTCCATTGGGATAATATCCCATGGTCCTTGAGGAACTGAGTAAACTCTGTACTTAAGTATTCACCTCCTCGATCTGATCGAAGAGTTTTGATACTCTTTCCAGTCTGGTTCTCCACCTCATTCTTATACTCTCTGAATTTCTCAAAGGCCTCAGACTTGTACTTCATTAAGTATACATATCCATACCTTGAGAAATCATCAGTAAATGTAATGAAGTAGGAGTAACCTCCAATGGCATGAGTTGATATGGGTCCACATACATCACTATGTATGAGTTCCAACAACTCATTGGCTCTCTCTCCGGTTCTACTAAATGGAGATTTGGTCAGTTTTCCACGAATGCAAGGCTCACAAGTTGTATATGACACAGTCGAATGGATCTAGATATCCATCATTTAGCAACTTTTGAATCCTTCTTTCATGGATGTGACCTAGCCTACAATGCCACAGGTATGCACTGTTCAACTCATCTCGTTTCCTTTTGGACATATTTACATTCATGATATGTGGAGTGGTGTCTAACATAAATAAACCATTATGCAATGTTCCTTTCGTGATGATCTTATCATCTAATAATATCGAACAACCATTGTTCTCAAAAACAAATTTATATCCACTAACTGTTAAACATGAAATGGAGATAATGCTTTTGATAATAGAAGGAACAAAATAACATGCATCTAATGCAATAAAAGCTCCACTAGGCAGATGTAGGGCGACCTCGCCAACAGCTAATACAACAACTTTTGCTCCATTACCCATCTTGAGGTCCATCTCGCCTCTCTGTAGTCTCCTAGGCCTTGCCAGAACCTGCAACGAATTGCATATATGATAAGCACTACCGGTATCCAATACCCATGTGTTATCATAAGAGTTTGACAAATGGAGACTCATCATGAATGTACCTGAAGCTTCATCAAGCTTTTGTTTCGCCCTTTCTACAAGGTACTCTTTGCAGTCTCTCTTCCAATGCCCATCTTTACCATAGTGGAAGCACTGGCCTTTGTCCTTTGCTGGGTCTTTCTTAGCAACCTTTGCTTTATCTTGTTTGCCCTTGCCCATTCCCTTCTTGAGGGACCTTTCTACTTTCCTTTTCTTTCTGGTCTCACCAGTGTAGAGAACTGGCTTCTCTTTCTTAATAGTACTCTATGCCTCCCTCAACATATTGAGGAGCTCTGGGAGAGTCACCTCAAGCTTGTTCATATTAAAATTCATTATGAACTGTGAAAAGG
This sequence comes from Musa schizocarpa, assembly GCA_900464855.2. Classification (NCBI taxonomy): domain Eukaryota; kingdom Viridiplantae; phylum Streptophyta; class Magnoliopsida; order Zingiberales; family Musaceae; genus Musa; species Musa schizocarpa. The sequence continues at coordinate 19,537,307 of LS990921.1, forward strand.
AATCTGGTAGGGACTGAAGCACAATGTCCACACACAAGTTATCCTCTAGGACCATTCCTAGACCTGTGAGTTTCTCTATCCACTCAGTCATCTTTAGGACATGGTTCTGAACCGGTGTCCCCTTAGTCATCCTAGCGCGGAAAAGGCTCTTAGATATCTCATATCGTTGAGTCCTTCCCTATTCCTCAAACAATTTTCGGACATGTAGGAGAATGGATCTGGCATCCATCTTTTCATGTTGTCTCTGTAACTCTGGAGTCATAGAGCCCAACATATAGCACTGAGCAAGAGTGGAGTCATCAATGTACTTCATGTAGCGAGCGATCTCATCCTCGCTTGCCCCTTCTTCGGGCGTAGGCATCACTGTATCAAGGACGTACACGATTTTCTCCGCTATGAGAATAATTCTCAAGTTACGGAGCCAATCCGTATAATTTGGACCAATAAGGCGGTTGACATCAAGTATGCCACGTAAGGGATTTGAAAGCGACATTTTCTGAAAATAAAGATGTAGCAGAAATGAATAACATGCAGATTTTGCAAGAAATAAACTATCAAGATATGGACTTCTATCTTAATATGCTCCCACTATTTTACTAACGAGTCACGCGACACACCCTCAAAGCATTGAAACGGAAGTCTCGGCCCAGACTTCTAGTGGGGATCGGGATCCAATCATCGTCTTAGAGTAACCTCGAGGGACTCGACCAATCACACTAAGCCTAAAAGGTAGGCAACTCTTGCCGATCACAACTCCGTGTGATTCCCGTCCTGTTCGGCCTCCGAATCACCATGGCCTCGAGGGACTCGACCAACCATGATGCTCGGTTAAGTCAACACCTTCGTTACAAGATGAGTTTGATTTGATGATATACCCTCGAGGGACTCGACCAAGCATACCATGTCCTCAGGTCACCGGTGACATCTCTATGTCATAAGCAAGATAGCGAATCGCGATATAGGTGAGTCTCGAGGGACTCGACCAACTCAACCTACACCGAGAATCGGTTCCTACTCATAACGATGGAAGGCCACGTGGGTCAATCTAATTGCCTCAAGTTTACCGACTTAATATTATCGAGAGATGTTTCTATAATTTGGTCTCCTAATATGACATGTCACACATATACATATTTAATATATATCTACATCGCATGCAAAATATATATACATATCTAGCATGTGTATAAGCAATCACATCGATGATCATGGACCTGACCTAATATGATTAGGCCCGAGCCAAGAGGGCCTAATCACTCACATCAAGATCTATGTGTGCAACGGTGCATCTCCATGCCCTTGTGATTGTCCATCTCGTCCTCGTCGGTTCCGTCGACATCTTGATGCATCTCCATGCATCACGATCGTCCGTCTCGTGGGTCCCTTATCGCGATCCACGCTCCCGCCAAGCCTCCTCATGTGATTACAACTTAATCATAGGCACACAGGCCGACAATAAAAACAAGAAATATAATGGAGGTTCAGAGACATCAATAATAATAATCACAAGTACACACATCACACGGTCCATGATCATCCGTCCACACATCATACATCACATGTATAAATAATCATCATCATGTAGGACTACTAGATAATAATAAAAATAATAATCAACTAAACCTTTTAATTAATTAATATTTTTCTGAAATCAGGGACATGTAGGGAATTTCTCAAATTCATAGGGGCAAAACTGTCCTTTTTCCCCAAAACCCTTATTGGGAAATCATTGGGGGCGACATCATATGCGCAGCGGAAGAACAAGAAAACAAAAATCCCCGATTCCCAAAAAGATGTTCGTCGTCGTGCGAAGATTGGTGCACAAAAATCCGTAAAACACAAAACTGCGTATAGAGATTGTGTTACCTAGGGAGATCATATATCCCTGTTTCCTTGCAGATCCTTAGGAGAGGGTGAAGGAGGTCAAGCGCCCCTCCTCTCTAGCGGTGATCCGCAGCAGCAGGGTTGCGACGACCCTCCTCAAAAAACTCCAGGCCTCTCGAGGTGGAGAGGGAGAGGAGAATAGGAAAGGCAAAAAAGACTCTAGCCTATGAGGCTATGAATCCCTCCTATTTATAGAGATCCCGTGTCAAACCCTAATGGGTCCTTCCCTAGTGGGTATTGGATCTACATCCAATAAGACAAAGGCTCCGGCCGGATATCTCATATCCGAACCTCTACTCATCGCAATGCCTACCATATGTGTGTGACCCTCTAGGCCCAATATCGAGTGGCCGTGAGTCATACCCGTCGAACTCCTTCTAACTCGGTGAATTATTATCTCTGTAATAATTCACTCGACTCATCGACTCACGGATGTTCTAGGCCACTCTGCCAGTAGTCCCCAAACGATATCTGGGGAATCCAATCCATTGGACTGTCGTCGTCCCTAGTTACCATGTACCTATAGTCCCTCATCCATCTAATATCCCGGAGACCAGATATCGAAAGCATGGTGTTGTCAGACCCATACGGTTTCTACTCGAGTCTCGCTCTAATCGGATTCTCCCGGAGAACTCTTTCTCTCTCAACCCGAATGACCCTGGCCAGGGATTTGTCTGAGCAAGAACACATGGGATATTCCTCTCATGACGCCGAGAGTGGATGATCCTCTATCGACACTCAATAGCCCTCGTAAGGTCGACTACCACTCCCAATGACCAATTGTACTAGATCTGGGACAACCAAACCTATAAGTCTGGTATCAAAGAGTGGAGCACTCATACAGGACATCCTTGGTGTCTCAAGTCTAAGGACCAGATACACCACTAGGACTACGGAATCGCTGTCTGACAATAAGGCATCATCAACCATCCAAAGATTCCGTAAAGCGGATCAATCAAATTGAACTCATTCTCCAATGAGCACTGCATCTTGTATCCCTAGTGTCCCTACATGAGCAGCTATGAGACCAGCTGCATCCATCATATGGACGGGTATACAGCACACTATTCTATCCGGTTATCACGATGTCCCTCTCGAGTAACCTATGACCGGGATTATTTAGGATATGTGTTTAAAGGTGAATCGATCTCATTATCGTGATCTCATCACGATCCGATTCCCATTGCACAAATCCAAGGACATCACAATATATATATGCATTTATGCAATAGTTATAAAGTGATATACGCCAAAATATAATAAACAAAAAGATTCTGTATCAAGTCACACGTGCCATCACTCACGTGATTGGCTTGCTGGGCACCTATGACTAGCACAACATGCACCAGCTGCAATGTACTCGGCTTCGATTGTAGATAGTGCAACCGAATTTTGTTTCTTAAAAGTCCAAGAAACAAGTGCATGTCCTAAAAAAAGATATATTCCTGATGTGCTTTTTCTATCTAATCTGCATCCAACAAAATCCGTATCAGCATAAGCAAGTAGCTTAAAGTTCTCAGATTTTGAATACCATAATCCTAGATTTGTGGTTCCTTTAAGATATCTAAGTATTCTCTTAACTACTTTAACATGAGATATCTTAAGATTAGATTGAAACTTAGTACAAAGTCCTACACTAAACATGATATCCGGTCTAGGTGCGGTGAGGTAAAGTAAACTTTCTATCATACCCTTATAAGCTTTTTGATCAAAGCTTTCTCCACTTTCATCAATTTCTTACTTAGTGGAGGTGCTCATAGGAGTGTTGATAGCCTTTGAGCTATCCATATTAAACATTTTTAGCAAATTTAAAGTATATTTTGTTTGATTAAGAAATATATCATTACTTAGTTGTTTGATTTGTAAACCCAAAAAAAAGTTAATTCCCCCATCAAACTCATTTCAAATTCAAGACTCATACTTTTAGCAAATGACTCACATAGAGATTCATTCGTAGAACCAAAAATGATATCACCAGCATAAATTTGAACAATAAGAAAAATATTTTTTAATTTTTTGATAAACAATGTAGTATCGACCTTGCCTTTAGAAAAATTATTTTCGATAAGAAATGAGCTAAGTCTCTCATATCAAGCCCTTGGGCTTATTTCAATCCATAGAGAGTTTAGTCAATTTAAATACATGATTAGGGAAATTATCATTCTCAAATCTGGGAGGTTGTTCAACATAAACTTCTTCAGAAATAAAGCCATTAAGAAATGCACTTTTAACATTCATTTGAAACAACTTAAAATTATTACTACTAGCATAGGCAATGAGCATCCTTATGACTTCTAATCGTGCCATAAGAGGGAAAGTCTCTTCATACTCGATCCCTTCTTCTTGGTTGTAACCTTTGGCCACTAATCTAGTCTTGTTTCTAACCACAATACCAAATTCATCTTTCTTGTTTCAAAAGATCCATTTAGTACCAATAACTAATTGGTCATTTGGCCTAGGAATAAGCTTCCACACCTCATTTTTCTCAAATTGATTTAACTCATCTTGCATTGCAATAACCCATGAATCATCTTTCAATGCCTTGCCAATGTATTTTGGTTTAATTTGGGAGAGAAAAGCAGCATTCGCTCAAAAATTCTTAAGAGAAGAACGAGTTTGAACCCCTTTCGATGTGTCTCCTATGATTAGCTCCTTAGGATGAGCATCTACATACTTCCAATCCTTGGGTAAGGATGTTTCGGAAGTAGATGCATCCAAGTTGCTAGATGAAGAAAGAGTTTCATTTAAATTCAAAGCATCAAAATTAACATCATCATCAAAGTCATTTTTCTTAATTTCGGAAACCTCATTAAAAATAACATGAATGGATTTTTCTATAATCAAAGTTCTTTTATTAAAGATATGAAATGCTTTAGAAATAGAAGAATAGCTAAGAAAAATTCCTTCATCGGATTTAGCATCAAATTTTCCTAAAGCATCTTTTTCATTCAAGATAAAACAATTACACCTAAAAACTTTAAAATATGAAATATTGGGTTTTTTGTTGTTCCACAACTCATAAGGAGTTTTGGTGAGTAAGGGTCTTACTAGAACTCTATTCATGAAATAGCATGTCATGCGGCTTTGACCCAAAAATATTTGGGTAGGCTATGTTTATTTAATATGGTTCTTACCATTTCTTGTAAATTTCTATTCTTTCTTTCTACTACTCTATTTTATTGAGGATTTCTTGGAGTAGAAAAGTTATGGTTGTATCCATTAGATTCACAAAATTCTTGAAAATTACGGTTTTGAAATTCACTACCGTTATCACTTCGAATTGACGAAATCATAAAACCCTTTTCATTTTGAACAAGTTTACAAAACTCAGAGAAATACCTAAAGCATTCACTTTTGTTTGCCAAAAAATAAGTCCATGTGTATCTACTATAATCATCCACAATGATAAATGCGTATTTGCTACCTCCTAGGCTTGATGTAAAAATTGGTTCGAACAAGTCTATATGGATCAATTTCAAAGGTCTAGAGGTGCTTATTTGGTTTTTAGGTTTGAAGCTACCTTTTATTTGTTTTCCTAGTTGACAAGCATCACACACATTATCTTTGACGAACTTGATATGAGGAATTCCACTTACAAGTTCTTTAGATGAAATTTGGGTGATTAGTTTCATGCTAGCATAACATAATCTCCTATGCCAAAGTCAAGAATCGTTATTCAAAACCGAAAAACATATTTCATTGTAAAGATCATT
>LS990921.1:19547903-19570403 GCA_900464855.2 Musa schizocarpa
CAGGCGGTGGCACCGCCTGAGCTCGGTCTCCGAGCTCTTTCAGGCGGTGCAACCGCCCCTGACAAGTGGTGACATCGCCCAGAGGCTCAGTCTTCGAGCCCTGTCAGGCGGTGCAACCGCTAGACCCCGGAATTCCGAGAATTGACAGTTTTGAGCTTGGAATTTAAACTAGTTTGGGGCCTATAAATACCCCACTCTTTCAGCAATGAAAGAGCAACGAAAAATCACCAAAATCCTAATCTTACTCTTTCATGAGCTCAAAAGTGTTGTAATAAGCTAAAGGTTCTTCTCCCTCTTTTCTTCCAAGTTCAGATCTTTCAAGGGAGGAGAGAAAAGTTTGTAAGGGTTGTCTCCTAAGCCCGTCAAAAGGAGTGAATCTGTAAAAGGGTGGTTGGCCTGCGCCTATTGAAGGAAGGTCTCTAGTGGACGTCGGTGACCTCATCGGTGGACGAAGCCAAAAGTGGATTTAGGTTAAGATTAACCGAACCACTCTAAATCGCGCTACTCTTTGGTTTGCATTTACTTTAAGCTTATTTTCCTTACTGCAAACCTCCTTCATAGCTTACTACCTTTTGTGCTTTTATGATTGCGTTTCCAAGCTCGATATTTTTCGAATCATGTTTAGACGTAAATCGCCTTTCTCGTACGAACATCGTATTTCAGTTTGCGCTTACATTCTGATTTCCATCACAACAGCAAACTACCTTAACATATTCGTTTTAATTGCTTCTTACCTAATCACAAATTAAAGTGATTTACGAATCGGCTTTTCTACTGAAATCGCTTTTACCGTACGAACATCATATTTCAGTTTGCGCTTACATTCTGATTTCCATCATAACTGCAAATTGCCTTTATAGATTTGTTTTAACTGCTTCTTATCTGATCTTAAGTCAAAGAAATTTACGAAACAACTTTTCTACTGGAATAGGCTTTATCGTACGAATGCAGTTTTAAACGTTAAAAGTTTTCCGCTACACTAATTCACCCCCCCTCCTCTTAGTGCTCTTGATCCTAACAATTGGTATCAGAGCGGGGTTCACTCTCAAACGGATTAAAACCCAAGTGAGATGGCATATGCCAGAAACCAAGAGGGCCATTCTATTACACGTCCACCCATGTTCAATTGGACGGACTACACCTATTGGAAGACCCGAATGAGGATCTTCCTTATTTCGATGGATTTTGAACTTTGGAATCTTGTCGAAAATGGTTTTTCGAAATCTTCTCTTCCAATGATCGATTGGAATGAATTGGAGAAGAAGACTTTCACTCTTAATGCAAAGGCTATGAATGCCTTATTTTGTGCACTTGATAAAAATGAGTTTAATCATGTTTCGGTTTGTGAATCCGCGTTTGATATTTGGCATACACTTGAAGTGACTCATGAAGGCACAAGTAGAGTAAAAGAGTCAAAAATTAATCTTTTGATACACTCTTTCGAACTTTTCCGAATGAAACCGAGTGAGACTATTGGCGACATGTACACCCGTTTCACGGATGTCGTCAATGGTCTAAAAGGACTCAGCAAAAGCTTTTCAGACTTTGAGCTCGTAAATAAGATTCTAAGATCCCTTCCTAAGAGTTGGGACCCTAAAGTCACTACTATTCAAGAGGCTAAAGATTTGAGCAACTTCCCTCTTGAAGAACTAATCGGGTCATTAATGACCTATGAAATAACATGCAAGGCTCATGAAGAGCAAGAAGACATCCTTCCAAAGAACAGGAAGGATATGACACTTAGAACTTTAAATGACCACTTGAGAGAAAACTCAAGTGATGAGGACTGTGACGATGACTTGGCACTTCTAACAAGGAAATTCAAAAAATTCATTAAAAGAAACAAGTTTAAAAATGACACAAAAAATAAACTTGAACCCAAAAAGGACCAAGTTATTTGCTATGAGTGCAAAAAGTCAGGACACTACAAGAGTGATTGTCTCCAAACCAAGAGAACATCAAAGAAGAAGGCACTCAAAGCAACATGGGATGATTCGAGCGCATCCGAAGAAGAGGAGTCCAACACCGAGCAAGTTGCTCATTACGCCTTAATGGCCATCGGAGAGGAGGTAACAAATTTAATTGATGCAGATTTATCATTTGATGAATTATTAAATGTCTTCCATGATTTATTTGATGAATGCAAGATTACTAGTAGAAAATACAAATTGCTAAAAAAGGAGCATGATAGTCTTAATTGTGATTTCGATAAGTTAAAGACTGAATATCATGATAGTTTAGGCTCTTGTATCAAATGCCATGATCTAGAAACTATCCAAAAGCAAAACTTGCTACTCATGGACACCTTGAAGAAATTTGAGGTTGGTAGCAAGTCTTTGAACATGATCCTTACAAACAAGGGTCACGTTCCCAAAAGAAGTGGAATCGGATTTGCAAGAAATTCTCACCAAAATCCAACCACCTTCATAAAAGGCCCCATCCTACATATTCGACACCAAAGTAAATGCAACTCTTGTTACAAGCATGGACACAAAATGCATTATTGCCCATTCAAGAAAATTAGTCCGAACAAATTAATTTGGGTTCCTAAAGGAACCATGATAAACTCTATACAACATGACGAACAATATAGATCAACCTTTGAGGCACCCAAAAGTAAATGGGTACCTAAAAATTATCCTTTCTTGTAGAGACATACACCATCACAAGTTGGGAGCAAGAAATAATATCCTGCTCTTTGGAACCCGATATCAAAAAAGAACACGTGATGCTCCCTAAGCGTAAATAAAAAGAAGATTAGAAAACTAAAATTACAAAAGCAATACAAACCTATTTTATCCCTCAGAATTGGAAACCCATATGTACCTTCACATATCCTCTGAATTTCCGATCCCATCAAACTGATAAATTCGTTACTTTTAAATTCAACTATATCATGAACTTACGTTTTGTAAGCAAAGTTTGTCATGAACTTGCAAAGCTTACCAACGTGGACAAACTGTCACAAACATGAATACGACATTTGAAGAAGAATATGCGCGTCATTAGATCTATCTTGATCGTGCAAATGTCTCATCTTAAAATGGAAATTCTTACGTAGTTACGAAAGTAAAGTTGACTGCTCCATAAATAAAAACTCTTCTCATGTAAGAAACATTAAAAATAGACCACACAGTAGTCAAAACGAGTGCTCACTGCCTACAGGCGGTGGCACCACTCCAGCTGGCGGTAGCACCGCCGGCTGTCACGGGTTGCAAGCGGTTGCACTGCCCCAGCCAGCGGTGCAACCACCCGCAATCTTGCCCCCTATTAAACCGAGCTAGGGTCGGCTGTGGAACCGACCCCAACTTACTCCCTTCCCCTCGTTTCTCTTCCAAAGCCTCTCCACCTCCATTTCTCCCATCTTAGCGTCTCAAATCCTCCTCTCGAAGCAAAAGATCAACAATTTCTCCTACTCTTGAAGATCTCACTCAAGGTATTCTCTAAGAGCCCTCTAAATTCTGTTTTTGATTCATTTACTCTTGCTCATTACTATCCTCTCAAATAACAGTAGTTATAGGCTCTAGAAGATCCTCAAGGGACAAAGGAAAGAGGAGATTAGTGGAAGATTTTGATCTTACCCTTTTTGATTCAAAGTATCATGCTGAAAAATTCTCCTCCTTTGAATTTAGAAATGTCAATAAGGGAAAACATGTAGATTTATATGAACTAAGAGACTTAAAGACAATCCAATGGTTTGCTAACCTAGATCTACTCCCTATTTTACAAATTAGTGAACCCATCTATCCAAGACATGTTAGACTGTTTTACAACAATCTACAAGTAGATGAAGAAGAAAGAATATCCACCTATCTCTTAGGACAACACATCTCCATTACGGATAAATTCATTTGTGACATGATAGGTATTCCCGTAAAAAATAGAGGACTTTATTTTAGAGGATCATGGGACAATGAAATAGTTGGGACAACATATGTTGAAGCCTTAGGAACAATTTTTGGTAATCCCAACTTAGTGATAATTATTAAAAGTTGTGAACACCTATTACCACTAAACACTAAAGTACTTCATCATATCCTAACTAGCATCATTCTCCCTAAACAATATCATCACGATGAAGTAAGTCAATTGGAGTTAGGAATCATATATTGGATCATGAAAGGACATAACATCTGCTTTGGATACCTCATTCAATAAAATATGATAGAACTATCTAAAAGAGACATGATGCTTCCATATTGTCACGAACGATCGTCGCGCACCTGCAACAACTCCGTTCAACGAATCGTTCGTCGCTCACACCTGCTTGTACAGTTGCTTGGCAGTATGTTTTGTCTTAGTTTTGGGTCATTTTGCTTGTAAATATGTAAGTTCGAACAAGCTGCAGCGTTACAAAGCGACCGCTCACCGAACCGAGCAAAACAGCCCCAAAACAGCCCAAAACAGCTCCGTTTTCGCGTGCGCGGGAGGCTTGCGGAGAACTGCCTCCGCTCACCAAACCGTCAGCCATCTCAGCCCCCTAGAACCACCCGGGTGGCACAGAGCTGGATGGGGCTTCGGTTATATACCGGGTGTTGAACTCTCTTTCGCAAGTTCGCACGTGACCTTTACGGGAACTTGTCTTCGCACCCGGGACCAGGTGAGCGGCTGTTTTGTGGGCTTGCAGCTGTTCGTTCATCCTTCTAAAGTCTTGTTTTCTCCTTCTCCCTCTTTTCTCTTGTGCACGTAAGGTGTTCGTCGAATTGCTTGTAAAGCTTCCCCTTTTCGCGAGACTTCGGGACTTGTCCGTTACTCGTTCTTTCGATCTAACCAACTTTCTCTTTTACAGGTCCTTCGGGACCTACGAGTTGTTACAAAGTGGGCTGATCCTGCGGAGCAATATCGCAAGGGCGAAGCGCGACTTAGGCAACGCAAGCTAAGTTCGCGTCTTTGCCACAAGGGTGACTCGCGACTTAGACAACGCAAGCTAAGTTCGCGTCTTTGGCCGCAAGGGTGCCTCACGCCTTAGGCAATTCCAGCTAAGGCCATGACATTGTGGTATCAGAGCGGGCAAGCACTTCAAGCGAGCAGCGAACGAACTTCGCAACTTCGCCATGGCAAAACATCGTGGCGAATCAAGCAAGACGGGGCAAGCCAGACCCTTGCCCCAAGCAGCCGCAGGAGGGCTGCATGTGCACACTCGCTCTCATGCTGTTGGAGCTGCTCAAGAGGAGCGCAACAGCGAACACGATGAGCGAGAAGGTGGCTACTCTCCGCGAGCGGAGGAAGCGCAATCTGGAGCGCTAACTGGGAAAAAGAGCCACAAGGAGAGACTTACAACGGCGGAAACCCGCCTGGATGTTCTTGAAGCGAGCATGAAAGAACTCTACCATGACCAACAAAGGCTTGTTGGGGTAGAGAGCTCGTAAGAGGAAGCAGAGTCTAGGATCGACAAGGTCGAGACCCTAGTCGATCGACTGTCTGATGACACCAAAGTCTCCATGCAACACTTACAGGATGTTGTGGCGGAACTCACTGCAAAGGTGGCCATGCTGACAATAACACTAAATGCGGGAGGAGGCAACACCCGCGTTGCACCGCCACAAAACTTGAGGGCACCGGAGCCTCATGGATATGGAGGGGCCAGAGATACCGAAGAGCTCGAGAACTTTCTGTTCGACATGGAACAATATTTCCGAGCTACAAGGCCCGATTCTGAAGATACCAAAGTTTCTATAGCAACAATGTATCTGAATGGAGATGCGAAACTTTGGTGGCGAACTAGTTGGGAGGAGATCCAGCAAGGTCGGTGTCGAGTCGACACATGGGAGGACTTGAAGCGGGAGTTGAGAACTCAGTTCCTACCGAAGAACACAGAATTCGTCGCAAGGAGGAAGTTGAGACAACTCCGCCAAAGTACCACCATCCGAGACTACGTGAAACAATTTTCTGCACTAATGCTGGACATACAGGACATGTCCGAAAAGGACAAGTTGTTCAGCTTCCTCGATGGTTTGAAACCGTGGGCTCAATAGGAGCTAAATCGAATGAATGTTACCGATGTAGTCGGGGCAATTACTGCTGCAGAAAGGCTCACCGACTTTGATTCCTCCAAGACCCAAAGAAGAAGGAAACAATCTTTGAAATCGCCCTTCAAAACATTCTCGAGGGAAGGGAGGGCGAAAGCAAAAAAGAAGAAAAAAGTTCCCACAGAGGGTCGAACCCGAAAGGCTAGGGCCTCAAAACCTAGAGGATGTTTCTTGTCAGCGGAGGACCACATGGTGTGAGGGAGTGCCCACAAAAAAGCAGACACTCAATGCTTTGACGGCTTCCATCCCCCGATCGGACAAGAGGCAAAGCTGTTGCTCTTAGTTCAAGTAGTTCCGAATCCAGCAACGACGACGAAGAGTCGCAAGGACCCCGAATGAGAGCAATGCGTTTGTTGAACGCTATGCGGGGTCAAGTGGGGGAGAACAACAAGACAAAGCAACAGAAAGCAGGAAGCAGTGAGTTGATTGTTGGGAAATCAAGAGGGCGACATCATATGCGCAGCGGAAGAACAAGAAAATAAAAATCCCCGATTCCCAAAAAGATGTTCGTCGTCGTGCGAAGATTGGTGTGCAAAAATCCGCAAAACACAAAACTGCGTATAGAGATTGTGTTACCTAGGGAGATCGTATATCCCTGTTTCCTTGCAGATCCTTAGGAGAGGGTGAAGGAGGTCAAGCGTCCTCCTCTCTAGCGATGATCCACACAACAGGGTTGCGACAACCCTCCTCAAAACTCCAGGCCTCTAAGGTGGAGAGGGAGAGGAGAATAGGAAAGGCAAGCAAAGACTCTAGCCTATGAGGCTGTGAATTCCTCCTATTTATAGAGATCCCGTGTCAAACCCTAATGGGTCCTTCCCTAGTGGGTATTGGATCTGCATCCAATAAGACAAGGGCTCCGTCGGATATCTCATATCCGAACCTCTACTCATCGCAATGCCTACCATATGTGTGTGACCCTCTAGGCCCAATATCGAGCTGGCCGTGAGTCATACCTGTCAGAACTCTTTCTAACTCAGTGAATTATTATCTCTATAATAATTCACGCGACTCATCGACTACGGACGTACTAGGCTACTACGCCGTAGTCCCCAGAACGATACAGGGGAATCCAATCCATTGGACCTGCTCGTCTCTCGATTACCATGTACATATAGTCTCTCATCCATCTAATATCCCGAGAGACTATATATCGAGCATGGTGTTGTCGTGACCCATACGGTTTCTACCGAAGTCTCGCTCTAATCGGATTCTCCAGGAGAACTCTTTTCTCTCTCAACCGAATGACCCCGGCCGGGGATTTGTCTCGAGCAAGAACACATGAGATATTCCTCTCATGACGCCGAGAGTGGATGATCCTCTATCGACACTCAATAGCCATCGTAAGGTCGACTACCATTCCCAATGACCGGTTGTAATAGATGGGGACAGCCAAACCTATAAGTCCGGTATCAAAAGAGTGGAGCACTCATACAGGACATCCTTGGTGTCTCAAGTTTAAGGACCGAGATACACCACTAGGACTACGGAATCGTTGTCCGACAATAAGGCATCATCAACCATCCAACATTCCGTAAGCGGATCAATCGATGAACTCATTCTCCAATGAGCACTGCATCTTGTATCCCTAGTGTCCCTACACGCAGCTTTATGAGACGGTTTGCATCCATCATATGGATGGGTATACAAAGACACCAGTCTATCCGGTTATCACGATGTCCCTCTCGGTAACCTATGACCGGGATTATTTAGGATATGTGTTTAAAGGTGAATCGATCTCATTATCGTGATCTCATCACGATCCGATTCCCATTGCACAAATCCAAGGACATCACAATATATATATGCATTTATGCAATAGTTATAAAGTGATATACGCCAAAATATAATAAGCAAAAAGATTCTGTTTCAAGTCACACGTGCCATCACTCACGTGATTGGCTTGCTGGGCACCTATGACTAGCATTGATGTATGTAGACATCAAGCTAAATGGCCAAACGACCCATGCAATAGTGGATACGGGCGCTACCCACAACTTCATAGCCGATCGTGAAGCACAGCGACTTGGGTTGATCTTGGAGAAGAGCCCAAGCTGAATGAAGGCAATGAACTCGGAGGCCAAGCGAATCTCCGGGTTGGCGAAGGGAGTTCCCATCAAAATCGGGACTTGGTGCGGAAACACCAACATGATGGCCGTGCCACTGGACGACTTCCAAGTGATTCTTGGAATGGAGTTTATGCACGCGGCAAAATTAGTGCCGATGCCGTTCTTGAACTCCCTATGTATGATGGGAGGCGATGACCCCTACATGGTTCCCGTCTCTCGAAGAGGAACCAAGGTGTCCCAACACATTTCGGCATTACAGTTGAAGAAAGGCGTGCGAAAAGGCGAATTGACATTCGTGGCTGCCATGAAGCTAGAGCCACTCAACGAGGAGGCCATTCAAGAACCTGCCGTGGTGGCGAATGTTGTGAAAGAGTTCAAGGACGTCATGCCACCTGAGTTGCCAAAGACTCTTCCACCACGCAAAGGCATGGATCACAATATCGAGCTGGAGCCAGGAGTTAAGCCTCCAGCAAGACCACCCTACCGCATGCCCCCGCCAGAGTTGGCAGAACTCATGAAGCAGTTAGGTGAACTGCTAAGCGGTGGTCTCATCCGCAGCTCTAAAGCACCTTTCGAAGTTCCAGTTCTCTTCCAGAAGAAACAAGATGGGAGCCTCCGATTATGCGTCGACTACCAAGCCCTCAACAAAGTGACAGTGAAGAACAAGTATCCCATCCCGCTCATTGCGGACTTGTTTGATCAATTGGGCAAGGCTAAATATTTCTCAAAACTCGACCTTCAGTCGGGGTATTGGCAGGTGCGCATTGCTGAAGGCGACGAAGCGAAGACTACCTGTGTGACCAGGTTTGGAGCGTTTGAGTTCTTGGTGATGCCTTTCGGCTTAACCAACACTCCGACCACATTCTGTACTCTCATGAACCAGCTATTCAAGGAGTATTTGGATAAGTTTGTGGTCATCTACTTGGACGATATCGTCGTCTATAGTCAAATGCTCGAGGAGCACGTCAAGCACCTACGGATGATTTTCAAGGTTCTCAGGAAGAACACTTTGTTCATGAAGAGGAAGAAATGCTACTTTGCTCAAACTGAGATCCTATTCTTGGGGCATCGAATCGGTGATGGCTCCATTCGGATGGATAAGTCAAAGGTGCAAGCAGTCGCGGAATGGCGAACTCCAATGAAGGTGCTAGAGTTGAGATCCTTCCTTGGTTTCGTCAACTACTATCGACGCTTCATAGCGGGATATTCAAAGTGGGCAACCCCACTGACGGAGTTACTGAAGAAGGAGTAGCCTTGGAAGTGGTCTGACAAATATGAGAGAGAATTCCAAGATCTGAAGGCTGCTATTCTGGAAGAACCGGTGCTCAAATTGCCGGATTATGAAGAGCCCTTTGAAGTCCATACAGATGCTTCGGACTTCGCTATTGGGGGGGTACTCATGCAGGAGGGTCATCCGGTGGCCTATGAGAGCCGCAAACTCAACGAGACCGAGCGGCGGTATCCAGTGCATGAGAAGGAGATGACAGCAGTGATCCACTGTCTACGAGTTTGGCGATATTACCTCCTCGGGTCACGATTTGTGCTGAGGACGGACAACATCGCCCTGAGCTATTTCCAAACTCAGAAGAAGCTCTCCCCAAGGCAAGCGCGATGGCAGGACTTCCTGGCTGAATTTGATATGGCAATGGAGTACAAGCCCGGGAAGGCGAATGTCGTAGCCGATGCGCTGAGTCGGAAAGTAGAACGCGTGAATGCCGTGCAACTAGAGAGCAAGGCAAGGCACGACGATTTTGGGTCTAGGAGGGACTTGTTTACACAAAGGGGAATAGGGTTTATGTTCCCCGAGTAGACAATTTAAGACGTGAGCTCTTAAAAGAGTGTCACGATTCCCTTTGGGCTGGACACCGAGGCATTCACAGAACGTTGGCTCTTGTGGAGAGGGCCTTCTATTGGCCGAAGATGGGGACTGATGTGGAGGAATATGTTCGAATGTGCCTTACTTACCAACAAGACAAGGTAGAGCAGCGGAAGCCGGTAGGACTTCTGGAGCCGTTGCCCGTACCAGAAAGGCCGTGGGAGAGCATTTCCTTGGACTTCTTATCAAGCTTGCCACCTATAGGGGGACTTGGATCGATACTCGTGGTGGTCGATCGGTTTTCAAAGTGATCGAGACGCTCGGTTCCTGGGACGATTCTGGACCGAGCTATTCAAATTGTTGGGGTCAAAGTTATACTTCTCTACAAGCCTCCACCCCCAAACAGATGGCCAGACTGAAAGGATCAACTCGCTCTTGGAGTAATATCTCCGGCACTACGTGAGTGCCAATCAACGAGATTGGGTGAAGCTATTGGACATTGCCCAATTCTCCTACAACTTGCAGCGGAGCTCTGCATCCAACAAGAGCCCCTTCGAGATTATCACAGGACAACAACTGTCGACTCCACACACCATGGCAATTGGGTATACTGGGAGTAGTCCATCAGCCTATCATTTTGCAAAGGAATGGCATCGAAATGCAGATATTGCGTGGGCTTACTTAGATAAGGCGGCAAAAAGGATGAAGAAGTGGGCAGAATTGGGAAGGCGACCGCAAGAGTTCAAAGTTGGCGATTTGGTGTTGGTAAAGCTCCAACCAACATCACTCCAATTCTTTAGGAACAGAGTCCATAAAGGATTGGTGCGCAAGTATGAAGGACCCTTCCCAATTATCAGCAGGGTAGGCAACGTCTCTTACAAGTTGCAACTGCCGGCGTGGTTCAAAATTCACAACGTTCTTCACGCCAGCAACCTAAAAGCCTACCACTCGGATCCGCAAGATGCTTCCCGAAGTGTTCCAACTCGGCTACCTCCCATCACAGCCTCCTACGAGAAGCGAGTGGAAACCATTCTGGCGGATCGCAAGATGAAGCTACCCAACGGAGCTGAGCAGACAGAGTACTTAGTGAAGTGGCGAAAGCTTCCCCGAACTGAAGCCAGTTGGGAGCCTGAAGACGCCCTGCGACATGAAGAAGAAGTCATCAACAACTACCAACAAGCGTCGATGAGGGCATCGACAGTTTAAGTGGGGGAGAATATCACGAACGATCGTCGCACAACCGCAACAACTCCGTTCAACGAATCGTTCGTCGCTCACACCTGCTTGTATAGCTGCTTGGCAATATGTTTTGTCTTAGTTTTGGGTCATTTTGCTTATAAATATGTAAGTTTGAACAAGTTGCAGCGTTAGAAAGCGACCGCTCACCGAACCGAGCAAAACAGCCCAAAACAGCTCCGTTTTTGCGTGCGCGGGAGGCTTGCGGAGAACTGCCTCCGCTCACCAAAACGTTAGCCATCTCAACCCCCTAGTGCTAGTCATAGGTGCCCAACAAGCCAATCACGTGAGTGATGGCACGTGTGACTTGATACAGAATCTTTTTTGCTTATTATATTTTGGCGTATATCACTTTATAACTATTGCATAAATGCATATATATATTGTGATGTCCTTGGATTTGTGCAATGGGAATCGGATCGTGATGAGATCATGATAATGAGATCGATTCACCTTTAAACACATATCCTAAATAATCCCGGTCATAGGTTACTTGAGAGGGACATCGTGATAACCGGATAGACTGGTGTGCTGTATACCCGTCCATATGATGGATGCAGTTGGTCTCATAGCTGCTCGTGTAGGGACACTAGGGATACAAGACAGTGTGCTCATTGGAGAATGAGTTCATTGATTGATCCGCCACGGAATGTTGGATGGTTGATGATGCCTTATTGTCGACAGCGATTCGTAGTCCTAGTGGTGTATCGGTCCTTAGACTTGAGACACCAAGGATGTATCTGTATGAGTGCTCCACTCTTTGATACCGAACTTATAGGTTTTGGCTGTCCCCAGCATCTAGTACTGTTGGTCATTGGGAGTGGTAGTCGACGACCTTACGAGGGCTATTGAGTGTCGATAGAGGATCATCCACTCTCCGGCGTCATGAGAGGAATATCTCATGTGTTCTTGCTCGAGACAAATCCCCACGGCGGGGTCATTCGGGTTGAGAGAGAAAGAGTTCTAAAGGAGAATCCGATTAGAGCGAGACTTCGAGTAGAAACCGTATGGATTCGACAATACCATGCTCGATATATGGTCTCCAGGATATTAGATGGATGAGAGACTATATGTACATGGTAATCGAGGACGATGCAGGTCCAATGGATTGGATTCCCCAGTATCGTTTGGGGACTACTGGCGTAGTAGTCTAGTACGTCCCAGAGTCGATGAGGCGTGAATTATTATAGAGATAATAATTCACCGAAGTTAGAAAGAGTTCGGACAGGTATGACTCACGGCCCATTTCGATATTGGGCCTAGAGGGTCACACACATATGGTAGGCATTGCGATGAGTAGAGGTTGGGATATGAGATATCCGATGGAGCCCTTGTCTTATTGGATGCAGATCCAATACCCACTAGGGAAGGACCCATTAGGGTTTGACACGGGATCTCTATAAATAGGAGGGATTCCTGACCTCATAGGCTAGAGTCTTTGCTTGCCTTTCCTATTCTCCTCTCCCCTCTCCACCTGAGAGGCCTGGAGTTTTTGAGGAGGTCGCCGCAACCCTGGCTGTGTGGATCACCGCTAGAGAGGAGGACGCTTGACCTCCTTCACCCTCTCCTAAGGATCTGCAAGGAAACAGGGGATATACGATCTCCCCTCAGAAGTCATAGGTGCCCCAGCAAGCCAACATCTCTGTAGTCTCCTAGGCCTTGCAGAACACGTGCAATTGCATATATGATAAGCACTACTGGGGTATCCAATACCCATGTGTTATCATAAGAGTCCGACAAATGGAGACTGATCATGAATGTACACAAGCTTCATCAAGCTTTTGTTTCACCCTTTAAGCAAGGTACTCTTTGCAGTTTCTCTTCAATGCCCATCTTTACCACGATTGGAAAGCACCGGCCTTTGTCCTTTCTTTGGGTCTTTCTTAGCAACCTTTGCTTTACCTTATTTGCCCTTGCCCTTTCCCTTCTTAAGGGACCTTTTTTTTTCCTTTTCTTTCTGGTCTCACCAGGTAGAGAACTGGCTTCTCTTTCTTAATAGTACTCCCTTCCTCCCTCAACATATTGAGGAGCTCAGGGGAGAGTCACCTCAAGCTTGTTCATATTAAAATTCATTATGAACTGTGAAAAGGAATATGGTAGGACCAAGCATAGTGTCCACACACAAGTTATCCTCTAGGACCATTCCTAGACCTGTGAGTTTCTCTATCCACTCAATCATCTTTAGGACATGGTTCAGGGTGTCCCCTCGGTCATCCTAGCGGAAAAGGCTCTTGGATATCTCATATCGTTGAGTCCTTCCCCTGTTCCTCAAACAATTTATGGACATGTAGGAGAATGGATCAGCATCCATCTTTTTCATGTTGTCTCTCTGTAACTCTCGAGTCATAGAGCCCAACATATAGTCGTGTGCAAGAGTGGAGTCATCAATGTACCGGCGTGGAAGCGATCTCATCCCTCGCTTGCCCTTCTTCTCGGGCGTAGGCATCACTATATCAAGGACGTACACGATTTTCTCTGCTGTGAGAACAATTCTCAAGTTACAGAGCCAATCCGTATAATTTGGACCAGTAAGGCGGTTGACATCAAGTATGCCACGTAAGGGATTTGAAAGCGACATTTTATGAAAATAAAGATGTAGCAGAAATAAATAACATGCAGATTTTGCAAGAAATAAACTATCAAGATATGGACTTCTATCTTAATATGCTCCCACTATTTTACTAACGAAGTCACGCGACACCCTCAAGCCGATGAAACGGAAGTCTCGGCAGACTTCTAGTGGGGATCGGGATCCAATCGGCGTCTTAGAGTAACCTCGAGGGACTCGACCAATCACACTAAGCCTAAAAGGTAGGCAACTCTTGCGATCACAACTCCTTGTGATTCCGCCCTGTTCGGCCTCCGAATCACCATGGCCTCGAGGGACTCGACCAACCATGATGCTCGGTTAAGTCAACACCTTCGTTACAAGATGAGTCCGATTTGATGATATACCCTCGAGGGACTCGACCAAGCATACCATGTCCTCAGGTCACCGCGGTGACATCTCTATGTCGTAAGCAAGATAGCGAATCGCGATATAGGTGAGTCTCGAGGGACTCGACCAACTCAACCTACACCGAGAATCGGTTCCTACTCATAACGATGGAAGGCCACGTGGGTCAATCTAATTGCCTCACGTTTACCGACTTAATATTATCGAGAGATGTTTCTATAATTTGGTCTCCTAATATGACATGTCACACATATACATATTTAATATATATCTATATCGCATGCAAATATATATACATATCTAGCATGTGTATAAGCAATCACATCAGATGATCATGGACCACAGCCTAATATGATTAGGCCCGAGCCAGTAGGCCTAATCACTCACATCAAGATCTATGTGTGCAACGGTGCATCTCCATGCCCTTGTGATTGTCCATCTCGTCCTCGTCGGTTCCGTCGACATCTTGATGCATCTCCATGCATCACGATCGTCCGTCTCGTGGGTCCTGCTATCGCATCCACGCTACCGTTGCGCCTCCTCATGTGATTACAACTTAATCATAGGCACGCAGGTCCGACAATAAACGAGAAATATAATGGAGGTTCGTAGACCTCAATAATAATAATCACAATTACACATATCACATGGTCCATGATCATCCGTCCACACATCATACATCACATGTATAAATAATCATCATCATGTAGGACTACTAGATAATAATAAAAATAATAATCAACTAAACCTTTTAATTAATTAATATTTTTCTGAAATCAGGGACATGTAGTGAATTTCTCAATTCCTAAGGGTATTTTCATAATTTGGAAAAAAGACAAACTGGAATTTCTCAAATTCACAGGGGTAAAACTGTCCTTTTGCCCAAAACCCTAATTCCCTCTGTTGTTGCCCATTGCCGCCGCCGCCCTGGGCGGCGGCTCTCAGGCGGCGGGCGGCATTATTGGGGTGGGCGCCTCCGGGCGTCGCCGCTGCCAAGAAGCGGTCTTTGTCCGCCAGCGACCGCCCTTATTGGGGGGGGGTTTCGCCCGTGGGAGCAGCGGCGGTGATGGCGCCGCTGCCGTGGCGGCGCCTCTGCCCGTGGGCTGCCAGCCCCGCCGCAGCAAGCCTGCTATAAGCAGACCGGCCGGCCGGCCGCCGCACAAAAGACTTGTGCATGCGCCGGCCGTGACTGTGGTGCTGGCTACGATTTCTGCTGCAGGTGGTATTTCTACAGGGCATGCATATCGAGGGCAGCAACTGTTGCTGCCCTTCCTCGCTTTTAAGGCCAACGATTTTGACGTCAATATTCTTCCTAAACACAAACACGAAGTTCAAAACCAATCATTCGTGACGAACAACCTGGCTCGATACCACCGTTGGGAAATCATCAGGCGACATCATCGCATGAGCAGAAGAACAAAAATCCCCGATTCCCAAAAAAAGATGTTCGTCGTCGTCAAAAGATTGAAGATTGGTCGCAAAAAATCCATAAAACACAAAACTGCGCACAGAGAGATTGTGTTACCTAGGGAGATCATTATATCCTGTTTCCTTGCAGATCCATAGGAGAGGGTGAAGGAGGTCAAGCGTCCTCCTCTCTAGCGGTGATCCACACAACAGGGTTTGCGGCGACCCTCCTCAAAACTCCGGGCCCTCGAGGTGGAGAGGGAGAGGAGAATAGGAAAGGCAAGCAAAGACTCAAGCCTATGAGGTCATGGAATCCCTCCTATTTATAGAGATCCCGTGTCAAACCCTAATGGGTCCTTCCCTAGTGGGTATTGGATCTGCATCCAATAAGACAAGGGTTTATTCGGATATCTCATATCCAGAACCTCTACTCATCGCAATGCCTACCATATGTGTGTGACCCTCTAGGCCCAATATCGAGCTGGCCGTGAGTCATACCCGCCGAACTCCATCTAATTCGGTGAATTATTATCTCGTAATAATTCACTTCGACTCATCATTCTGACGTACTAGGCCACTACGCCGTAGTCCCCGCATCGTCTGGGGAATCCAATCCATTGGACACGTCGTCCTCGATTACCATGTACATATAGTCCCTCATCCATCTAATATCCCAGACCGTGTATATCGAGCATGGTGTTGTGGGACCCATACGGTTTACCGAAGTCTCGCTTCTAATGGATTCTCCCGGAGAACTCTTTTCTCTCAACCTAGAATGACACTAGCAGGGGATTTGTTTGAGCAAGAACACATGGGATATTCCTCTCATGACACCGAGAGTGGATGATCCTCTATCGACACTCAATAGCCCTCGTAAGGTTGACTACCACTTCCAATGACCAACTGTACTAGATCTGGGACAACCAAACCTATAAGTCTGGTATCAAAGAGTGGAGCACTCATATAGGATATCCTTGGTGTCTCAAGTCTAAGGACCAGATACACCACTAGGATTACGGAATCATTTGTCGACAATAAGGCATCATCAACCATCCAAAGATTCCGTAAGCGGATCAATCGATGAACTCATTCTCCAATAAGCACATGCATTGTATCCCTTGTGTCCCTACACGAGCAGCTATGAGACCATTTGCATCCATCATATGGACGGGTATACAGCACTAGTCTATCCGGTTATCACGATGTGCCTCTCGAGTAACCTATGACCGGGATTATTTAGGATATGTGTTTAAAGGTGAATCGATCTCATTATCGTGATCTCATCACGATCCGATTCCCATTGCACAAATCCAAGGACATCACAATATATATATATATATATGCATTTATTCAATAGTTATAAAGTGATATACGCCAAAATGTAATAAGCAAAAAGATTCTGTATCAAGTCACACGTGCCATCACTCACGTGATTGGCTTGCTGGGCACCTATGACTAGCAGCACCGCCTTCGCAAGCCCTCCATGCGAACCGCCGACGGAGGGGCGGCGCCCGGGGGGCCCCACCCCGATGGCGGGCCCTTGGCGGCAGCCGCTTGTAGGGCGGGCACTGCCCGCGCCCTCAAGAAGCCGCCCGCCAGGTGGTGGCGACGGCGGCGCAGCAGCAGAGGGAATTAGGGTTTTGGGCAAAAGGACAGTTTTGCCCCTGTGAATTTGAGAAATTCCAATTTTTGTCTTTTGTCCAAATTATGAAAATACCCTTAGGAATTGAGAAATTCACTACATGTCCTCGATTTCGGAAAAATATTAATTAATTAAAAGGTTTAGTTGATTATTATTTTTATTATTATCTAGTAGTCCTACATGATGATGATTATTTATACATGTGATGTATGATGTGGGACGGATGATCATGGACCGTGTGATGTGTGTACTTTTGTGATTATTATTATTGAGGTCCGCGAACCTCCATTATATTTTCGTTTATTGTCGGACTGCGTGCCTATGATTAAGTTGTAATCACATGAGGAGGCGCTTGGGAGCGTGGATGCGAGAAGCGGGACCCACGAGACGGACGATCGTGATGCATAGAGATGCATCAAGATGTCGACGGAACCGACGAGGACGAGATGGACGATCACAAGGGCATGGAGATGCACCGTTGCACACATAGATCTTGATGTGAGTGATTAGGCCCCATCGTCGGGCCTAATCATATTAGGTTGTGGTTCATGATCATCTGATGTGATTGCTTATACACATACTAGATATGTATATATATTTGCATGCAATGTAGATATATATTAAATATGTATATGTGTGACATGTCATATTAGGAGACCAAATTATAGAAACATCTCTCGATTATATTGTCGGTAAACGTGAGGCAATTAGATTGACCCACGTGGCCTTCCATCGTTGTGAGTAGGAACCGATTCCTGGTGTAGGTTGAGTTGGTCGAGTCCCTCGAGACTCACCTATATCGCGATACGCTATCTTGCTTATGACATAGAGATGTCACCGGTGACCTGAGGACATGGTATGCTTGGTCGAGTCCCTCGAGGGTATATTATCAAATCAGACTCATCTTGTAACGAAGGTGTTGACTTAACCGAGCATCATGGTTGGTCGAGTCCCTCGAGGCCATGATGATTCGGAGGTCGAACAGGACGGGAATCACAAGGAGTTGTGATCGGCAAGAGTTGCCTACCTTTTAGGCTTAGTGTGATTGATCGAGTCCCTCGAGGTTACACTAAGACGCCGATTGGATCTCGATCCCCCACTAGAAGTCCGCCGAGACTTCCGTTTCATGTGTTTGAGGGTGTCGGCGTGACTCGTTAGTAAAATAGTGGGAGCATATTAAGATAGAAGTCCATATCTTGATAGTTTATTTCTTGCAAAATCTGCATGTTATTCATTTCTGCTATATCTTTATTTTCAGAAAATGTCGCTTTCAAATCCCTTACGTGGCATACTTGATGTCAACCGCCTTACTGGTCCAAATTATACGGATTAGCTTCGTAACTTGAGAATTGTTCTCACAGTGGAGAAAATCATGTACGTCCTTGATACATGATGCCTACGCCCGAAGAAGGGCAAGCGAGGATGAGATCTTCGCTTCACGTGAAGTACATTGATGACTCCACTCTTGCTCAAGTGCTTATATGTTGGGCTCTATGACTCGAGTTATAGAGACAACATGAAAAGATGGATGCCGATCCATTCTCCTACATGTCCGTAAATTGTTTGAGGAACAGGGAAGGACTCAACGATATGAGATATCCAAGAGCCTTTCCAAGCTAGGATGAGTGAGGGGACAGGTTGAACCATGTCTTAAAGATGATTGAGTGGATAGAGAAACTCACAGTCTAGGAATGGTCCCTAGAGGATAACTTGTGTGTGGACATTGTGCTTCAGTCCCTACCAGATTCCTTTTCACAGTTCATAATGAATTTTAATATGAACAAGCTTGAGGTGACTCTCCCAGAGCTCCTCAATATGTTGAAGGAGGCAGAGAGTACTATTAAGAAAGAGAAGCCAGTTCTCTACCCTGGTGAGACCAGAAAGAAAAGGAAAGAAGAAAGGTCCCTTAAGAAGGGAAAGGGCAAGGGCAAACAAGGTAAAGCAAAGGTTGCTAAGAAAGACCCAGCAAAGGACAAAGGCCAGTGCTTCCACTGTGGTAAAGATGGGCATTGGAAGAGAAACTGCAAAGAGTACCTTGCAGAAAGGGCGAAACAAAAGCTTGATGAAGCTTCAGGTACATTCATGATCAGTCTCCATTTGTTAGACTCTTATGATAACACATGGGTATTGGATATCGGTAGTGCTTATCATATATGCAATTCGTTGCAGGTTCTGGCAAGGCCTAGGAGACTACAGAGATGTTGGCTTGCTGGGCACCTATGACTAGCACGTTTAAGAGTCCGAAGAATCGTCGGAGATGTTGCCGGAACCAACCGAGAAGAAATCGGGAACCTGTTGGAATTTTCGAAAGTTCACCAAAGAGATCGTCAGAGGTTCATGGAGATCACCGAGAAGGCTCGGCTACTTATTAAAGTCATCACAAGTTCGGGAGCTTGCTGGGAGCCCGTCGGAAGAAGTTCGTCGGAAAGCTCGTCGGAACAAGACTTGACGTTCGTGGTTGAAAACTTGCTTAGGATGTGTTTTGTTATGTAGTTCACTTGTAATTAGGATTAGGATTAAGAGATAATCCTATATCTTGGTTAGGGGCCAACTGGGCCCAAAATTAGACTTGGTTTGGGCTAAATTTGAAGCCCAACAAGTGAACCGAAGGGTCTGGCGGTGGCATCGCCAGACTGGGCGGTTGCACCGCCCAGCACCCGAGAGCTGGGCGGTGGCACCGCCTAGCACTGTCAATGTTTGACACTGACAGGCGATGGCACCACCACTAACAAGCGGGTGGCACCGCTAGCATCGGGAACCCAACAAGAATTCAAATTTGGAGCCCAAATTTGAATCCTCTTGAGGCATATAAATACCCCTCAAATCTCAACTGAGATTACAACTTTTTGAGCTGCAATTGTTTGAAAGAAAGGCCTTAGAAAAGTCTTAGCTAGTCTTGTTTTCAATTTGCTAGTGTTCACCTCCTTCTTTCTTGCTGAAAATCTGTAAGAGAGTGAACCGCTTGTAAAAAGTTGTAAGAGGGGTATTCACCCTTCCCTTTCAAGAGATTTGCTAGTGGAAGGTGGGAGCCTCATCGAAGAGGGGCCTCGCAAGTGGATGTAGGTCACTTGACCGAACCACTTTAAAAACGGTGTAATCTTTGGTTTGCATTTCATTACTGCTATTTACATTACAGCAAAACTTCTTACTTGCTTTATTTCATCATTACCTTTGCTGCACAACCTTGCGAATATGCTTTCAAGTTAAGCACTTCCGATTCCGATTTTTATCGTACGAAAGATTTGTCGAAACCAACGTTTTAATCCGCTGCACTCCCCCCCCCCTCTTAGTGTCGCTCCGATCCTAACAGTTGTAAACTCTTTATATTACTCACCTTGATCATAATGCTTTATGGTTACTTGTTGTAAGAATATGCATGGTTACGTTGCTCAATCTCATTACTCATTGTCGGATTTCGTATTGATATTAAATGTTTCTATAATACCAACTTTGAAAACCTTGTGTCATGGTTTCCATGATGAATATGAAAGTAATATAACCTTGAAATTGATGTGTCATGTGACATAATAATATTGATACATTACCATGATGTTGATGTATTGCTATGATGATGTGTCTGAATGCATAAACTTGTTAAAATTATTATTTGGACTTTATTAATTGAATGATCAAATCATTTAATCGCCATTACATGCCAAAAATAACATGTTGGAAATTAGTCCTAATAGTCTTGCATGAAAGTGTTAAATTAAATTTTCGGTTCCAATCGGATTTCATTATTCTTTTTCGGATTTTGATTCACATCATTAATTCTTGACAAAAAATTATCTAGCAAATTTATGGCTTTTAGACTTATCATGTGAAAAATATTGCCTTTGAGAAATAAATTTGATGATTCCTTCTTGTAAAAGGAAGATATTTTTTTGCAAGGACTTTACTCAAATAAATATCCTGATCCTTGTAAAGCATGCTATCGATTTGAACTACACAAATGGCTTTCCTCCTTCATGCAAAATGAATAATAACAAATAAAAAGGAAGAAGTTTTCACTCTATAATCTCCATGTCATGGTCTCCTTGAGATGTTTGTATCCTATAAATGACATGAACCTACTTATGACATCACATGTATATTCAAAAGATGCTTATATCATTCTCCTTTTTGTTGATGACAAAGGAGGAGAAGTATATGAATTGATGCTATAAATGCCATATTATGTTAAAAGAAACAGACATATGATTATCGATGCTATGCCATGTTTGCTATGATTGCCATATTTGCATCATATTAAGATATCAAGAACTTGCATTATAATTTTACATGTTGATATCTTTAATTGCTATCATTAGAACAATTCACATTTGAAATTTAAAAATGGATGTCGAGTCTTGACATCGTACAGAGAGATACATCATGATAGGAATCATGATGGGAGTATTGATAAGGTTAAATGGCTTTAACTTATCAATATGTCTATTGAATTCAAAGGCCTTGAATTCAAGAATGACTTATCTCAATTATAGCACATAGATAGGGGGAGTTAAGGTCAATTCCATTATCAATTGATTGTCATCATCAAAAAGGGGAAGATTGTTGAATCTCGGATTTTGATGATGACATTAATTGTCATTTGTTATCTAATCCATATGTTGAGATAAGTGTGCAGGATTAACTACGATGAAAGTAAGACATGTAGCAGGAGTTACGCCGGAGTCAGGACTATGATCACGTTGGGAGTTCGAGAGCTTGACGAAAGTCTGGACGGTCGTCGGAGGTTCTGCGGGAACAAATCCGAGAAGTCCAAGAGCTTGCCAAAAGAAGCTCGTCAGAAGTCGCCAAGTGGATCGTCGCAAGTCTAGGAGTTTGCCGGAAGTCCGTAGGAGCATCATCGGAGGACCGTCGGATGTTCGCCGGAAGTTCGCCGGAAGCTCGCCGGAAGAAACGATTGACGCACCAGAGCAAGCTGTAGTAAAAGTCTTAAGAATTGTCGTAGTTAGCACGATGATTAAGTTAGAATTGGGAGGTGATCCCATTAACTTAATCTAGGGGCAATTGGGCCCTTGAAAGAACCAAATTGGGCCGAATGGATCAACCCATTCGGACCCAGATCTCTCGCCCAGAGTTGGCACCGCCTGGGGCTCCGTCTCCGAGTTTTGGCTGGGTGGTGCAACCGCCTCTGACAACGGTGCAACCGCCTGAGCTCGGTCTCCGAGCTCTGTTAGACGGTGCAACCACCCCTGACAAGCGGTGGCACCGCCCAAAGGCTCAGTCTTCGAGACCAGTCAGGCGGTGCAACCGCCAGACCTCGGAATTCCAAGAATTGACAGTTTTGAGCTTGGAATTCAAACTGGTTTGGGGCCTATAAATACCCCACTCTTTCAGCAATG